>VZRE01004330.1:0-109105 GCA_013396775.1 Cephalopterus ornatus | reverse complement strand
TTATAAATCTTGCATGATAGTTTGCCAAAGTCATGGTTTTTTGTAGTTTGTGAGACCGTAGTGACATTAGTTAAAGAAGTCATAAGGGCTAGATTTTTGATTTTGGAGCCAAGAATTGTACTTTTAGTTTTGGGGGGGGGGTTTTGTTTGTTTTTTTTTGTTTGTTTGTTTGGTTGGTTGGGTTTTTTTGAATTTTTATTTAAACTCCGTCAGAGTGAAGTTGCTGGATTACTTCTATCTGTTGCTGCTGCTGCTGCAAGGCAGAAGAGAGCTGGAGTCTCTGCTGAGGAAGGCTTTACCCAGGTCTGTTCACGGCAGAGCCAAGCTGAGACAACACTGAGAAAGGAGAACAGGAAGGCAAGCATGTCAAAGAGGTCAGGTTGAGTTTGTCAGGGTTGGGGAAGGAAGACATAGGAATCCAGAGTAACAGGAAAGGGGGATCAATAGTTTCAGAGTCAAATTGGAAACAGTTCAGAATAAGGTGTACATGATATACATACTCATTTAGAACATAACTGGATTATGAAGTGTTTGTGGAGACACAAAGAGGGGTCTCACGGTGGATGTTAAGCACAGAGTTAAAGATATATTCCTCAATGAAGTCTGGCATGGAAGTTCCCTGCATTTTTTTTTGTATTAAGTGTAGCTTATTTTCATGCGGTATAATCAATTGACTGCACTTAACTGCTAAACAAAACAGAGAAGTACATGCGTTAAAAGTCCAGTATTTCTCATGTCATTCACATGCTGATAATAATAAGTAAATTGTTCTCATCTAACATAGAACTTCTTTAAACTTCATTTCAGTGTGAGTTTATCAATATACACACTTAACTACAAAAGGAGGCTCAGCAAGCACATACCTGTGGCTTGAGGTTGCATAAAATTCCCTACTCCAGTTAATTCCAACAGCTTGTTGGGCAGATAATGCCTGATCTTGATTGGATGGACCTTGGTCAGACCCCTAGCAAAAATGAAAAGCTTGATCCTTATTACCAAACTTTGGTATCAATGAATAAGCAAACAAAGCCAGTGTGAAGGCAAACTTTTGAAGTGGCATCTAAGAACATTCAGTGCTATGTCATCCAGTGCATGTAGATACAGGGTATAATGCAGTCACTACAAGTAGAACAGATGTTGAATGCCCCAAAACAGCTTTGTTTTGGCAGAAATGGTACTGCACCTGTTACCCTGCAGAAGTCCCATTTAGTTGTCAACTTTCCGGCAGTCTAGCAGAGACTACACTTTATGGTTGTAATCTTATGATTGTTTCCTGTCCCACTCCCAGCTCCAGAGTCTTCAGGTGACCCTGAACCATCCATGTGCAAAGGTCCTAATCAAGCAAAGCGTGCAAAGCCTGACACATTACTTTCCCATGTTCTTTTTTTTTTCAGGGTTTTTTTTTTTTTTTCAGTTTTTTTTTCAGTAATTTAACTAGTAAGTGACATTCAGACATTTGGATGCTGTGAACAAATCTGAAAGTTTCTCATTAAACTGTCCCACATTCCAGGACAAGGCTTGTGACACAGGAGACTATACATGATAAAACATTTGAGACAGGCATCTTGTTTATGAACAGTTTACAGTAGCACAAGTGAATTTATTATGACAAACTGCAGTATCCAGTAGAGACTATTTGGTAAGCAAAAGTCTTGCATGTCTGGGAAGATGAACGCAAAAGCAGAGCAGCTAGTTTTCCCAAACTGCTGCATCGGTGTTGGTAAAGATTTTTA
This sequence comes from Cephalopterus ornatus, assembly GCA_013396775.1. Taxonomy (NCBI): domain Eukaryota; kingdom Metazoa; phylum Chordata; class Aves; order Passeriformes; family Cotingidae; genus Cephalopterus; species Cephalopterus ornatus. The sequence continues at coordinate 107,372 of VZRE01004330.1, read as the reverse complement.
AGAGCAGGTAGAACTAACCACTCAAAATTTGTCGTTTTGAGAATAGGTCTCAATCAAGACTTTAGACTTTTTCAGTGCTTAAAGCCTTTAACACCAACTACAGGCAGCAGTAGTGCAAATGTCTTAAGATTACAGCTTTAAAGCCAACTGATACTTCCTTTGGTGCAAAGAAAATTCGGTTGAACTAAAGCGGTGAGGGTGGTAAGCCAAATCAGCAGTGTAAGTAAAAGGTTTTAGTTAACTCTTTAATAATCGTGACAGCATTTTTTTCTCTGTTCATCTGATGTACCTGCTAGTTGTGATAAACATTAACACTAAGCTGATTTTACACCACTCATACAGTGGGCTGGCTCTCTTTATGATAGCCAGTTGTTTTGTTACAGCTCTTCTATACAGGATACAAATGAAGGAGTATAACCTAGTTCCAGCCAACAGAGCCACTGCAGTCTTTGCCGTTTGAGAAGATTTAGGAGGAAGACTTTCCTCCCTCTCTGCTACAGATCTGTTGGGTAAAGGCTCGTTTACTTGTGAAGATGGGGAGAATAGCAGAAACTTTCATCCAGGCACCCCAGACTGAGGGCTGTTAGCACACACCTGTTGTCCCTGTTGCTGAGGGCTACAGGTTGTAGGCTGCTGAGATTGTTGCTGTGGAGAAAACTTTGATAGCTGCTGCTGGAGTGGGTTAAAAATAAGTGAACCAACTGGAAGCTGTTGAAGATTAAAAACAAAAGGCGTTATTCAATCAAATTTCTGAGTTTCCCACTGTCCTAGGATGAACATAACATTGATAATGACATACTGCCTAGAGGTTTCTTCTTTGTTTGGTTTTTTAATTCCTTTAAAATCAGTAAGTTTACAATTGCTGCTGTTTGTGAAAAAGTCTTATGTTCCAAAAACAAACCAGCATGAAATTATAGTGAGATGTGTCCACAGAAATATACATTTTATTTATTCTAATTAAAACAGTAGATATTGTACTGATACTGAAAATATAAGTGTTAGTCTTCAAAAGCCCTGCATATTATTTCCTCTTTTGGAATATTCCACTGAATTTTAATAGACAGTAAGATGATCTTGATTCGTCTCCCCTACCCCAGGTTTAATTGCACTGATTTCAGCCAAATATTCTTGGTGTGTATGAGTGGCAGAGCTAGCTTGAAAGGATGTACTTCGATGTATACAATACAAATACAAGCATTTAGATCTACAGAAGAGCTCTGCTCTGATGTAATTGTCTCCTGTATCTCCCTTTTCCATGTTTCTGGAGTGTGTACAGGAGTGGGAGGCAGAAGTGGCAAAGCTACAGCTGTTCTTTTGCTGGTAACAATTTCTTGAAGCATAGTGCAACACACATGGAACACTGTAGCTGCAATTATGCACCTGTAACTGGCAGCTGACTTCAAGACCCTGGAACTCCACCCAGTTCCACAAACAGTCCCTGTTCTGCTTTTAAATGTAACTCTGATATAATGAGCAATATTCTGCTCATGTTTGTATGTATGCTTAGTGGAAAGAAAGCATTTACAGACCTTCTAAACTCCCTATGTTATATGAGCTTCTATTTCAATTACCAAAAGCTCTTTACATCTATTGCTGTACCTACCTGGGCATACTGAGCTCAGCTTTTAGGCTTTCTATGTGTAACCCCTGAGTGATTCTACTGTACTGTTGTACAATAATAATTACAGTATAAAGAATTGTTTGCAATAAAAGCTTAGGCAAATCCTGAAGACAGGAAATTGTATTTTAGCATTAATCTTTTGAATTCAAATGTCAGCATTTTTAGATTGTTCCTGAAAATTGGCTACTTTGTTCTGAGCTAGGAATATAATTTCTGCCTGGTATCTCTATGGAAGTATCTTTTTCTCTTATTCTAAGCGTTTTAAATAGGCAATTTAAATTTGCTGTAAGTGGTCTGACCAACTGGCTCCAAAGATCTGTGCGGGCAGTGCAGTAAACAGATCTCTATAGGAAGATATGAAATTATCATTCTTATTGTGTCCAAGTATATCAATTACCTGTAGAAGATTTAAGGGCCGAAGATTTGATGTATTTTTCAAACCAAAGGGGCTTCCTGTTAAAGAGAACATCTTTTTTTACAACAATTTATCAGTGACCACCTAAACCTAATTAATGTTTTTGTCCTAACCTGTTAAACAAATACTATATATGCAACTGTCTGCACAATAGCATAGTGTTAAAAACTTATCATGGAAAACAACCGAGTCAACAAAGAACATGTACTATTTCAATCATCATGGGACTGATCTAAATTTCATCAGATAGTTAAACTGCCATTTGCCAAATTTTGATCAACTATGAAGCAATTATTTAAGAACCAGAGAATAATACTACATCTTTAAAGCTACTGTGTAATTCCTTCTACTTAAATGTAGCATGTACTGCTGTATTTGTTGTGGATGCAGTAGTCAAAGTGTATCAATAGAAAAACAAAACCCCCAAAAAGCTTGAGCTGTTTTTTGTTTTGTTTTGTTGGTTTTTTTTTTTAAGCTTTCTTGTCCTGCAGAAAGAAAGGAAATAAATGTGAATTGTGACCAGAGCTAATGTAACAGCTGTGTGCAGCAGATTTACACAATTCATAGCACTAACATAAAACCAGTGTCAATATGACAGAAGAAAACTTTTATAAGTTTTCTTTTTTTTCTTTGTGCAAAACAAGAAGGCAGAAAAGTTATACCTTTTGAGCTACCCAGTTTGTAAATTATTTAATGCAAAAAGCATATTATAATACTCTGCAGGGTACTGGAATGTGCAGTGTACAATTATTCATAAGAAAACTGAGAAACTGCAGCTATGGTTTCCTCTTTGTACAATCTGTTCAGGAAATGGCTCAAAACACATACATATTTTAAATTTGTTTTATGATCTTTAGCTATGACTACAATGAATCTGTCAGTGTTAATGAAAATAACTAGGACATCACTTCTGATTGAAATTTGCATTTTAACACTTGAGCATATGGTGCTATCAGCATCAGCATCACCACCACACTTGCAATGAGCAATGATTTGTAAAATGGTGTAGGAGTGTTTCTAAAAAATCATCTTACCATTTATTGTATCATCATCTTGAGACTGATCAGGTTATATACATACATAAATACACAACTACACCAGCTCCTATAACATTTAATAAACTAAATGCCTAAATTATGTAAAGGCAAGCTGATCTAACATACTGTTTTTACACTGGAGGAAAAAAATCTACACTTTGGAATTTTATCTTCATCACATCATCTACCAGCCTTTCATATGTGAGGAAATTCTGCTAATTGCATAGAATGTATAAAAACATATACACAGAGGGTGCATATGTATATATACAGAAAATAAACACAGTTACAATACACAGGAAATCCATACAGTGAACAAGAGACTTGCCTAAAGCTGCACAACTTATACAATTTAGAGTACACTGTACACTTAAGTTTCATCATTCCACAGGTTAAGAAGTTTATCTCAGGAAGCATTTATGCAAAAGCCTAAGATTTAATGGAGAATTTAGGTCGTGACTCACTTTGTGAAGAGCTCGCAGGAGACATGGCAGCTGGAGAGAGCATGCTAACTTGATTAAGATCCATAGATTGTTTCCGAGAAAGACCAGGAGGCTTAGAAGGAGGAGGAGGAATTGGGGATTTTAGATGGCCACTTGACTGCTGTGAACTAAAAATATTCCCTGAAAAAGCATAATTAAAATATATTATTGTTCTGTGAGTACAGATTAACTCAAATATTTGTTAGGATACACTTTTGTGACCAATATAATCAGAAATCAAAAAAATTATTCTCTTCTCACAGATAAGATACTGGTATTTTTTAATTAAATCTTTGCTAAAGAGATATCCTGTAATTTTACATCAGGCAGAACATGTAAAAAGGAGATGCTTGAGTCAATAAATTTTTTACATCTATGAACTATCTTAAAAAAAAAAATCTGACAGAAGATTTAGAGCCTAGTAACATTTTATTTTCCTTAATGTCTCCTACTTCTGAAATGCTACAGAAATAAAACAAGAGAATAACTTAGGTTGGATAGGACCTCTGGAGATCACCTGGTCCAAACCTGCTAGACCATCTTTGAAGCTGGATCTAACTACAAATTTTTATGAGATTGCTTGTGATCTTTTTTGATTGATATTTGAATATGTAAAGACAGATGACACAAGCATTTGTGTGACCCAATTGCGGGTTGTGGTTTTTTTCCGTGATGTCAAATCATGTTTTTTTGTGTTGCAGCTTGTATCCATTGTCCTACACCCTGTAGCTGTGCTGTGTAAGAACAGTCTGTCTTCTTCTCCATTGTAAGAGAATATAGATATTTGAAGGAAGCAATAAAATTATTTCTTAGTCTTCTTTTATTAAGATTTAAAAGTCTAGATCTCTCATTCTTTCCTTATCTCTCATATTTAAGAATATGAATGGCCATAGTGTCTACGGGACAGTTCTCCTACCCATATCTTCTTTTTTCACAAATAAAAACTCAGAGCAGCTGTAAGTAGCTAGCAGTCAAAGTGCTTGATATAGAACAAATCAAAATTCTCTTTTGATCAGAATCAAAATTCTATTTTTTTACCTGTAATTTAAAAAGTATAAGGATTTTCTTTGCACTATTTTGCACTTTTTTTTGCAGCAGGATCAGCGATATGCATCATTGCATTTCTGTGTTGTGTACCAGAAGGATAAAATTTGTGTTAGAAAGGTTTTGGTGCCACAACGTACACGATTATGCAAGTATGTACTGACACCTGGTGGGTGTTTGACGGAACACTTCAATAAAAACGTGCTACTATACTACATAATGCTTGTGCAAAGAAGGTACTTATAGTGGGTTTCATTGCATCAGTTCTGAGTCCTCTTTCCAGCAACACCTATGGGAGAAAATAAAACCCAAGTAAAGGCTTCAACATCAAGATTTCTCTTGCTGCCATGGGAAGAGCAGATTTCCACAGAAAGTCTAGTTATTTTCTGTTTTTCTTTGTAAACAAATGACCCTTTAAAAATACATACAAGAGCATATGACATACATTTCAACACAGATGACTATATTCACATATGCCCACCTGGCAGTATATGACATAGCTTAGCCCATCACTAGTTCAGAAAACCTCACATTATAGCATTTGCTGGCTGCTAGTCCATGAGGCTGTGCTTAATGAGTACCTGCTTGATCATGGAACAGATGCTGTTCAAGAATAAATGGAGTGTGTTGGTCGACAGATGAGCCAGCAGTGTGCCCTGGCAGCCAAGAGGGCAAACTGCATCCTGAGCTGCGTCAAACACAGCATAATGAGCTGGCCAAAAGAGATGATTACCCCTCTGTATTCAACATTGGTGTGGCCTAGCTTGGAGTGCTGTGTGCAGATCTGGGCCACACAATTTAAGAAGGATGTGAAGGTCCTTGAATGTGTCCGGAGAGGGCAACAAAGCTGGTGAAGGAGCTGGATGGCATGTCCTGTGAGGAGTGGCTAAGGAATGCCCTATAGGCTTGTCTAGTTTGACGAACAAAAGGCTGAAGGGTGACCTCCCTGCTCTCTATGGCTTCCTGAGGAAGGGAAGTGGAGAGGAAGGTTCTAATCTTTTTCCTGGTATCCAGTGCTAGGATGCATGAGAATGGTTCAAAACTGTGGCAGGGGAGGATCAGACCAGACATTAGGAAGCATTTCTCTACTGAGAGGGTGATCAAACACTGGAACAGGCTTCCTAGAGAGGTGGTCAATGCCTCAACAGTATCAGTGTTTACAAGGCATTTCAACAATTCTCTTAATAACATGCTTCAACTTTTAGTCGGCTCTGAACTGGTCAGTTGAATTATATGATTGCTGTAGGTACGTTCCAGCTGAACTATTCTATTCTATTCTATTCTATTCTATTCTATTCTATTCTATTCTATTCTATTCTATTCTATTCTATTCTATTCTTTAAATCTGCTCAGCTTGCAGGAGTTCTAACTGATAATTCACAAAGTGAATTCTTGCAGCTATCATTTTATTTTGCATGTTGTTGAATGTCATCTGTTTGTTTTTCTGTTGCTTCTTACTTTAATTTTTTTGGCCTTCCATTTCTCGCTGCTGAGTTTCTCTTTTCTACCCTCTTTTTCCTCCAAAGCTCTAACTTTATTTTCAATCTTTTTTGCTCTTATACTCTTTTTTTGCACTGATTAAGTCAGTCTCACATCCACCATTAATGAAGCATAAAACATTTATTTTCTTTATATTTTAAAGGCCATTAATGTTTCCATATTAGATGATGGCAGATAATACGTATCATCACAGACTGTTCTGTGAACAGACAAGCTATATAAGCTGGTTGGGTGTTAAAAAAGTTATGTGGTATCAAGAAAACAATGATTAAGAATTTTAAAATAAAATCTACTGAGTATTTGACAGGAAACAAACATGTAAGACAATGTGAGAAGTAGATGACTTACAAAACTGGTAAATTAAAATTTTTATTGCAGTATATACTGCATTTAAGTTCTGATTATGTTTTATCTTTTAAGATATTCATACAACATGAGAGTTCATGAAAGCCTTTTTTCATCTATGTAACATGGAAAAAATACATAATCACTTTCAACAGCTTAACTTATGATTTTTTTCAAATTCCTAGCAATAAAAATCAACTTTCAAAAGATAATTTTATCTTACGAAGACTGCAAAATTTTTAGGACCTAATCACTTATTTAGCCCTTTAGACATCTACTGCTCATGCTAAGAGGTAACATATAATAATAATAAAAACATCCTGAATTTCTGTTCACAGACTCACAAACCATTCCTTTTTGCTAGATTCTGTAGCCTATTTCCATAATAAGAGGAGACTGTTTTTACAGTTCCATGTGTTAAGTTACAATTATACAGTTAGTTTACTGAGTTGACATTCCTGGCTTAAAGTCATAAGAATTAGAAGGAAAAGATATCTTTGACTACAGAAAAATTTAAGGGGGGTTTATTGTTTGAGGGTTTTTTGGTTTTTGTTGTTGTGGTTTGTTAGATTATTCATTATATGAATATGAGGCTAATGTAATCACATGCCTTCTAAAGCAGAAGATTGTAGTGAAACAATACACATGATTACATTACAGAAAAAAGCTCTAGTATAGCAATACAACCCTCTGATTTGCCATGTTTTTATTTACTGTTCTATGACCACACTACATGACTACTGCAGAAAATAGAACAATTTATGTTTTTTAAACTATGAATCTGCAAACATCTGGTGCTTGGAAGATAGGAAACTGGTAAACTTCATTTTGCACATGGAGGGAAAAAAATGCACATATGAATACCTAAACCCAAAGTGCCAACAATCTGTATGTTTCATTTATTTCTACATTTTTATTTGTTATTTTTCATTTTCAGAAATTAAGTGGAAGCACTTGGAGGATGCAGTTCCTCTAAACAGGGCTGGCAAAATAATTGCAAATGACGCAGAAAAGGCTAAGGTATTCAGTATCTTCTACACCCTAGTTTTCTTTGGTAAGTATCCAGTCCCTAAGTATCCATCTAAATAAGGAATGAGAAAGCAAATGCCAAAATACTTTCTAGGGTGAAAAAACAATATCTGAGTGAACAATTGCTTATTTGGTAGGATTCCACACAGTCTTTGTGGACCAGCTGGTAGAATAGGACTGGAGAGATGTACCATGATACGAGTGGAAAGCTGGATGAACCACCAAGCTCAAACCAAACTTCAGGGAAGATGGTTAGTGATTAAAAGTTGAACTGACAGCTGGAGTTCCTTAGGGGTTGAGTCTCCATATTTTTAAAATTATGGGGGAAACTAGAATGAATGAATCCTCTCAATGTCTGGGGAGAACACTAAACTGAAAAGAAGAGAAACCAGAAGAAGAGCCACTGTATAGAGAAACCTCAACATGAGTCAACAAGAATGGCATGAGGTGTGAAAAATATAATGTCCTGCACCTTTGACAGAATAATCTCAAACAGCAATACAGAGCAGAGTCCAATTGACTAGGGTGTCTCTCTACCAAAAAAACCCTTAGGGGTCCTGGTGGACAACAATTAGGACAAGAATCATCAGTGTGTGTCCTCAGTGGTATCAGTAAGAACAAAGCATAACCCCAGTCAGCAACTAAGTACTCAACATGGTGGGACAGTAGCAGTCAGTGATGGTGTGACTTCATTCAGGCCACAATAGTCTACTGTTAGTCTCTATTCTCTGTTAGACTTTTTCACTGGCCATATGGGAGTCTTCTAGGGTGAATGGGTCCTGCTGGTCAGTAATTGGCTCTCCAGTTGACAAATCAGCTTATGGATCAGAATCAGGGAGTCTCTGTTGGTGCAATACTGCCACTGCTGCACTGTTGTGGTAGCAATAGGCACCTGTTGTTCTTCAGCTTTCAGCAATCCCACAACAGAAGAGAGATCAGAGAAGATAGACAGCTGCTTAATTTCCTCCATCTCCAAGCCAGCTATACTGAAAACCCAAAGGTATGCTTTCATGTCTGAAACACCCGCTCCTGAGGTAATCTATGCTAATGATGCATGGAGCCTCTGGGCCAGTCACAATGGGGTGCTTTTGCCATTCATTCCTAGTCAGGCTCATTTCAGCTTCCAATACATTTAGCTATTGAGATCTTCCTGTCATTCTGGAAATACAAGTGGGTTCTGTCCTTGTATATCTTGGCTCAAGGGTACGCTGTTTGCCGGTATCTCATGCTTCTGTCTGATATGCAAGGCCATCTGATCCACACATACCAGTAAATCTGGTTGTCCCTCTCCACCACCTGGCTAGAGGCCAGACCTCTAATACTGATCATAGGATTCTCCACTTACATCTTGTAAAAACAAATTATAATTCCTTCCCATATGATGAGGAGTAAGATTAGCCCTTCTACACTGTCTGGGTTACTGCCCGCTGGAGACTGGAACAGAAACTTTACAGGAAGAACCCACATTTGTGATTGTTTTCCCTGCAATTCCTGCACCTCTGCCTCTAAGGTTGATTTTCCATCCCACTTTGTCATGTTCTCTCCATGGTTTTACAGGTTATCACATGATGAGTACCTTCTATATCCTCTCTCTTGAGCAAAAGAACACTTACTCTTAATAGTTGAGATGCAAATCTGTACAAGTGGGGAGTAGGACATATCCTCTTTTGATTTGCTGGAACCCCTGGGATAGTTTTCCCCACTTTTTGGACAATTTTTCCACAGCCAAGATGCAAATCTGTAGCAAGAGAGGTTTTATTGTATTGCCAGATTTGGCAAGCCAATTTATCCATTGATGGTGACTCTTTGTCTCTCCAGGTCATTACTGCCAATAAGTTGGCATACGACAATTGTGTACTCCATTCAAATTTCCACCACATGGGTCATCTGCATTGGACTTCTGGATTTGTAGGGGACTGCATGTTGTTCTGATCGTGGACCAATTCCCTCAGGTGCTAGATACCTCTTTCTGTTGTGGTCCATTTGCCTGCATGACATACATACAACATATTCCTTGAGAGAGGTATCTTTCCTTCAGGCTTGAGAGGAGTTGCCTCCATAGACAGAGGACTTGTGTCTCTTTTTCACTTGACTTGTCAATGCCCCTTTCCATGGAAAGTGATACCATCTGCTTGGCTTCCCTGTCCTCTAATTCCAGGCTACTGGAAGCCAGGTGATAACACGTTGAAATTTTTTCACACATCCCGCAGCTCACTCAGAGATAGGACTTTGTTGCTTTCCTCCTGTTCCACCTCTTCCTGCTGTTCTTGTAGTGACCCTGCTTCATTCTCCTTTAGCAAATGATCTGACTTTCATGTTAATTTCTTCTTATATGTAGAGGGGACTGATACCGGCGTGGATTGGTTCTCTGGTTCAGTGGCATCACACATTGCCAGGTTCTGAGTAGCTGCGCTGCTTGTCACAAGGGTATGAATTGCCACAGTGCTTGTCACCGGGCTTTGGGCAGCTGCAGTGCTTGTCATGGGGGTTGAAGCAGTCACAATGCTTGTCACAGGTGTCAGAGTAATCACAAATAGTTGCTTAACCATAAAGAAGATGTGAACCACATTCATGGTTCCTAGCAATACTACCATGCTGGTTTCAGCATCCCAAGGATATTCAGAATTTTCAAAGTAAACACTACTATAATTGTCCTGGAGGAGAAGGGGAAGATACGGGAAGATGTCTCCTCCATAGACTGTCCCTATGAACAGGTAAAAGATGTAATTATTAGTGGCTTCCGATAGATGGCTCCCAAACTACAGAGCTGACGGCAATGCCGAGTACAAACACTTTCAGGACCAGCAATTCCATCGTATCATAAGGCAGTATTACAAAGTTCAGCAACATGATAACCTTAGCCGAGCCCCCAGAGGTGATATATAACACAACAGAATATATACTGCAAGTAAAGTTAATTGCAACTTCGAGAACAAGCACAAAAACTCTGAAAGCAAATAAACGAACCCTGTAAACAGTGACTATTAAACATATAATAAATGCTTATAACTAATGTATTTTAACATGTTCTTGTCAGATCTGTTGTTATCGCAACCCTTTATGCCCTACCTTGGGTGTAAAAAAGGACTGTCACGGTTTAATCCCAGCTGAGAACTAAGCACCAAGCAGCTGCTGGCTCTCTCCCGTCACCTCCCATAGTGGTATGGAGGAGAGAACTGCAAAAGGCCAAAACCAGTGGGTTAAAATAGGAACAGTTTAATAATAGAAATAAAGTAAAGAAAAAAAAATAGGGGGAAAAAAAAGAAAAAAAGGGGGAGAAGAGTAAAACCCAAGAAAGACAAGAGATGAAAAATACAATTTCTTACCACTCACTGACTTGTGCCCAGTCCATCGCCCAACAGTGACCAGCCCCTCCTGGACAACTCTCTTCAGTTTATATACAGGGCATGACATCCTATAATATGAAATATTCTTTTGGCCAGCTCGAGTCAGCTGTCCTGGCTATGCTCCCTCCCAGCTTCTTGTGCACGTGCTTACGGATGGAGTACGGGAAACTGGAAGTCCTTGACTTAGGGTAAGCACTACTTAGCAAGAAGCCTCAAAATATACGCAATAGCTTCACCACAGGAAATGCCCATTTGCAGTTCTTGTTCCCTGGTTTATTGTCCCGTTCTAAACTGAATCAGAAGCCCTTGTGAAATCAAGAATATCAGTAAAAAGATGTCAGTTCCAGCAGAGGGCTTGGAGCAACTTGTTGCCATCCTGCAGAGATCAGGACATCACATGAATAGTTTCCCCACACCAAGCAGGTTCCACACATAGGTACAGTAGAAGAATGATAGATCAGGGCCAGATGGTCAAGTCTGAGAGGATTGTTTTGTAGTGCACTAAATTTGGTCATGCTGTTGGTAGTACCAGGCCATGGGTTTTATGCTCACTTCACATAGCCTTGGGACTGAGAGACTGAGAAACTTGTCAGTCTTACTCTTCTAATGTTTTAAATCCCTAAACATATAGCTTCTGTAGTCAGCCAAACTATTCATTCGAATAAAGCAATTGACATTTTGATATTATTTGTTGTCAAATCACAACGCTTTTTGAGAATTGTGACATTAATTTTATTTGCTTTGCATGTAACTTTATTTATATTAGGAAACTCAATGACAGCTGGGTTTAACTCCATTTGTCTTTTTCTCTCCAATTTTGATAAAGGAATTCTTTTAAGACAAGAATGTAATGGCATATTTTTTCTAACTAGTTTGATAAAGTTTTCATGGTTAGAGGAACTATTTAAATCACACCATAAATTCCTTCCACTCTTTGCTGACCTCAGCTTTTACACAATGTCAAGCGCAATCACTTTGTAGACTGCATCTACATTAGTAACTTAAACAGAACCAGGCAGGCAATGCTCTCAGGTCTGAACTGCAATCGTCTGTATTTTTAAGCTCTTAGACCATTCTCTGGAACAATTTTGACCTGAGCCAACTAGCAAGTTCTTAACTAATTCATGGATGTGTTTTAGGAAGTTGAATATTTCAGCCACTGTGTCTAAATGCCAGCTGGCAGTTTGCATGTAGCTGCTCTCTTTTTGTAGCTAGAAACATTTACTAATAGATATGAGTCATTCTATTTAACCCCTTGCCCAGAAAGGTTTCTGAGTTCTGTTTAATCTGACATAGCTATTGACATAGCTTCAGCTTCTGAGCTTGAAGACTTTCATCTATCATGTTCTTCTGGTACAGATTTGTGTACTTCAAAAAGATTTTGACTAATTTGAAAGAACAGCTTTGTAATGTAAATTTCTGCTCTTTTTAGGAAAATCTGTATTAGCTATATGGAAACTTATAGGCACTAAATCTAATTATAAACACTAAAATTATGAAAGGGCTCACAGATACCTTAAACTTAATTTCTTCAGACACCTTTCATCAGACACTAACTTGTTTTGATTATAGCATCTTCCATCTGAGGATTTCAAAGTATTGCTAAAACATTAATAAGTGAGTCAGTGAAACCTTGTAACGTATCAGTAAGCTGGGGAATATTGAAAGCTGGATTTATCATTTATTATTAGTGCAACTACATGGCTCTGGGAAGCAGAAAGCCATGTCAAACAAAAATCCCATAGCCTTCCTAAAGAGATATCATCATCATCATATGATGAGAATAGATTAGTAAAGAGTAATTAATCTACTTGCCAAACACTGGTGAGTGTAAGTCCCACTAGTACAAGACTCCAGACTGCTATTTTCTCCCTCTTACAGAGTTTTAGCTCCCATTATTCATATGTCCAAGTTCTACATTAATCATAAAGTGTCTAATCCTTGATAGTAATCACAGTTCCTTTATGGCACCGTTTCCCAAAGCTGTTTTGCTCTGTGCTCTCTCCTAATGAGCAGACTGTACTATTGAAAATCCTTTAATTCCAGCTGGAAAAAGGAGATAGCCCACACATCTAGGCCAGTAAGGAATTCCCAGAAGACCCCTTTTGTGGGAATGAAGCAGTTGTCACTCCAGTGCTGGTAAAAGGTTCAGGCCAGACATGAATGCAGTCAGTAGATGATGTGCACCAGGTCCTCAGCATAGTTCACTTTGATAAGTACCAATATAAGATATACAAATAAGATGACCAATACCAAGCACAACATCACTGAACAGCTTGCCTCAAACCCCTTTCTGAACATCTTTCTCTTACTGTAAGTATATCCTTGCTACAGAGAGATGCAGTGGATAAGAAGAGGTTGCACAAAAGAAGCAGAAGCATTTACATCTTTGGCATTTTCTTTCACCAGTTTTAAAGAGTTCTTCAGTGTTATGTGACTACAGAACAGCTCTCCTGACCATGTTACATTTATTTTGATTTTCCTATCTTTCCTTTTGTAGCGTAGTGAATGTCTTGACTATATATAGTTCTTGCCATCTTTTGTAGACTGGCTATTGTTTAAAGCCTTTCTACTAGAATAAAATATAGGAAACTATTTTCAACAGTCTTTGTGCCTTGGTGACTTAATAGATTTCTAGAGAATTTATACAGATTTGTAGATATATTATCACTATCTGCGGCATGGCTGGGACAGAGTTATATTATTGTTTCTCCTACTACCTGAAATTGCAGTATAAAATTCTTTTTGAAAAGGTCCTCAAAATATTTGAGCTAGTTGCAATGCAGAAACAGTTATAGCCACAAGAGAGAGCTCTTGTAAAAGCATAAGGCTACTTGAGAAATAAGTACATTTTGCACTTTAACAATGAAAAATAGTTTTAGTAATTAGTGTTTACTTTAATTATTATATTTTAGGAAATTAAACACTCATGCAAATTAGCACAGTATTCCCAATTCCATTTATATTCACCTTTTTATTTGTTTTTAATTAAACCCAAGAACTAGTAAATAGCATATATGGCTACTTTTTTTTTTTTTTTAATTAACAAACTATGTTATGCCATTATATTTTTGCTAAGTTTTGATCCTTTGCTCTTTGCTTACACAATGCAATGACCCTTAGAGGTAAAATAGATCAATTCAGTATGAAATTGCAGCACCACTCCTAATAATGTGTTTGCTTTACAGTAAAAGGTTTATATCAGATAAAGTCTTCCTCATGCCCTTTGTGGGTTAAATTAAACCTTTTTAGGCACTTAAATACAAGCTTATGCTTTTGAGACCTTAGAAGAACATACCTCTCCATGTCCTAAAAGAGGATGCTTTGTAAGTGCAGAATAGAACATGATACACATAGTCATCTAACCCAGTGGAAGACTGCAATTTAGCAGTACTTATATCTTGGTGACAGATACCCTTGCCTTGTTCAAAAACAAACTGAACTTTGTAGAGAGAACACAGGATCACAGGGGAGCTAGATCTTCCTTCTTGATTTGAGCTACCTAGATGAGTTGAAGATCAAAGTACAATGCTGCCCTAGTTTATGTCAGTGACTGAACTGGTACAAATGAGTATCTCTCTCTGTCACACTTTGCTCTCTTAAAAATCATTTAAATCCAAAGGAATAAAGTTACTTTTGCTAACTGTTTCACAGAAGACTGTTCCCCTGACTAGAGGACTTGGGCAGTAGTTATGTTTAGCCCCTTTAAGTTAAATTTGTGTTTACAAAGCAGAAAACTGCATCAATTGGATAATGTGGTCTTTTATGTTTACAACCTTTTCTTAGCACTTCTGATGACATACTTTATTCTACTTTCATTAAAATCAATGGCAAAGCTCTGTTTATTCCAGTGACTGCAAGATCTGGCCATTAATATGTTAATTTCTAATCTTCCCTTCGAAATTCTACCATCTGGGGTTTTTTTTCCTGTTTTGAATTAAAAAAAATGTGTTTTACAGACATATTTTCAGTTACTAATGTTATTTCTTTCCTTATGCCTGATTCTATTCAGCTGAACCTTCCAGATGGTATCCAAGATCGAAGCATCTTTACTTTAGGTTCTTCATTTTAAAGTTGGTACTGCATGATAAATATTGAATTAGAATAACAACCTTTCTCAGGTACGAAAATAGCTCACCCTTCTGATCTCATTATTTTCTTCCATTCTTTCTCTAAATCTAATAGCTTTCTGTCCTCAAATTGCAGTGCTTAAAATATCCATGACTCATTAATTGTAAAAAAATTGTCTCTTTATTCATTAGTAGTAGAGCTTTTCATTGAATGTCTCAGCAGTGGCCCAAGACAATTTAGATAAAAACCATTATTTCATCTGTCTAGACAGGAATTAATTTATAGTTTTGCCCTTTTGCGTGGGAACGATGGAGAATTGTTGTCATTTGATGTAACATGGAAAAGACTTTTGCACCTTTAAACTGCAGATCAGATATTGTCAATATTCCCTTTATGACCAAGGTGGCCACAATTCAGACAAGTACTTAAACAGATGTTTTTCCTCAATTATGTAATTTTACAATAATTATGAATGCATTTAAAGTTACACTTGTGTTCAGTACATTGGCTTCAAGGGCTTTATTTTTTGAATGGAAAGAAAATAAATTATTTTTCTTTCTTTTAAACAAAACATCACCAGGCTTCACTTTCCTAGTAGGGGCTTCGCACTAAATACAGATCACTAAATTCTAAGCCTAGAAATAAACTTCATAACTAATACGGAGTAGCAGACAGAATCATTGAACAAGAAAAGACTACATGACTTATGATATTCAGTAACTACAGACATCAATAAAATACATATTTAATAAGAAGTATTATGAACATGGATTGTTATGTATGTTATGTATGTTGTTAAGGAAACAACCCCTCTTTTTCAGAAATGCAATTGCGCGTTTACTTAAAGTCTCTTGACATGACCATAAGCCTTTTGTAGATCCCATAACAAATTTAAAAATCTCTGAAGCTAGTTAGTCTACACCATGGCAACTGCTAAAATTTATGCTGAAGATGTTGAGTTACAGAATGTCTAGTTTATTTTTCCAGTCACTTCTTTTGTGCCTGGTTTCAAGGTACTTTTTTAGCTACAGCAGAAGCTGTTTACAGAATACTGTATGTCAGTCAGGCAAGCTCCTGCTTGCATGTGTGCAAACATGCTTGTAGTAATGCTAAATAACATCAGTGCATTTTGTTTTCATTAATTTCTAGCTGTGGCCAGGATAAGATATTTGCATCTGTGGTAGGTTGTTTTCAGGCGTAAATATGTCCTGCACCTATTATCCGTAGTCCTACAGTAGGTGTTTGTCTGAGCCCAGCAGTGGTGCACCCAAGTGATTTTCTTGCTGACTGAATCATGACCAAAGTAATTTATGGAACACATCTGCGGCATACCATCAGCAATGCATATGCAAGGTCGTCCAGAGCCTGGCTCTTTAGAATGTACCTATCATTCCTGGGAATGATACAACTGACACAGACTACATCCCTGGTAAACTGCTGCATGAGTATACGACCCAAGAACAAAAATTTGTGATGTCAAATCAAGTGCTGGTCCTTCCCACTTGCTAATGTAGCTGCTGGCTATGTAAATGCAATGAAAAAGAAGAAAAGCTATGCTATGAGAGGTAAGCAGTAGAAAAATCTCTTAATCCTGTTCAGCAACCAGAAGAACCTCCAAAATACTAGATATTAAGAGCAACATTAATAACAAATAAGGGCATTTACAGGAAATTCATCTAAGGGCATGTGAGTCAATGAGTTTCCTGCATCTATCGTGTCTGACAGGTCACTGAGTAATTTTAGTTGTTTTATAGTGAAAAGTACCTTTGTAATAATTGCTAATAATTTGTTTATGAGCAATGTATGTCTGTGGATTATTATCTCCCTCCACTGTATTTTCCACTCAGATGAACCATGTTTTTCAACACTTATTTTACTGGACTAAGCTAACCATAGGTTTTTACTCTTATATTTTAAAATAAATTTTCCATTCATCTTCACTTCTTCCAGTTCAAGCTGACCACACATGACCAGAACTGTATGCAACTACAGGTACACTAACATTGCCTTCTGCAAAAATCTATGAAGATTTCCAGGCTATTTATTTATTTATTTATTTATTTTAGCTGAAGTTCTAGAATGTCACTGTGAAAACAGCACTACATGGGAAGCTAGTTGTCATCAAAGTTTCTCTTCATCTGTCATGGCCTCTAGAAAATTAGCCCCTAGTTTAAAGAGATGTTATGCACTTCATATTACAACACAATTTCTGTGATATCAGTTTTCAGCACAATTTGTTTCTTCCAGAGTCATGACCTGCTCTCTACTGTCTTGGCCAAACTTTTCAAACTTGTGTTTTACATGAGTTTCGTGACCTATGCCTGAAAACATAGCTAATTAGGAAACTATCAAATATTTATTGCAAGACTGAACCTAAGAAACAGTAGAATCTCCCTTTCATTTCAGTAACAGGCATTTAATAATCACCAAAAAGTCTCTTTATCCGTTTTATATTTTTTTAACTAACCAATGGAAGATATCCAACTTGAATATTTTTTTTTAAATAGTATCATACTGTTTAGATATCGTCTTTTCAATTAACTTTATCTTAGAAATTATCCTATTAAGAAAGATATTTAATAACTCTAAATGTGATATGTCTTGAATAAGCCCATTTATGTTTTATATCATTGTCCATTTGCTTCTGTCTCTGATAATACTGCTGTCCTTGATAGAAACTATAAAAAAACCCCCATGATCCTTATAATAAAGTAGTAGACTTTTACTTGTCTCATTCTGCTTAATTTTTATCTTTTTTTGTCTGACTAATTTTTTTTCTCCTACTACATTGCCGAGGTATGTTAATGTGTTATTTAATATGTTAATTCTTTTAGTAGTCTGAATATAGATTTTTCAGATATTCAATATAATCATTAAAAGAAGACCCAACTTGACTCGTGGCTCTTATATGATTTTCTAGTAAGTTTTTCTCATTGTCTTTATATTACATTTCCATTGCTGTTACATGCATCGTCATCCTTGTTGAAACAAAAGCAAAGCATATATTTAGTGTGTTGGCAACACCTATATAATTTCTGATCTCTATCTTTTCCTCCACAGACTCTGGTCCTTTTATCTTTTCATCCTCTTTCCATATATGTCTGTGGATAATCTTTTTATCATTCTTTTTTATTTTTTTTTATTCTTTGAATTTTACTTCTTGAAGTTCTGAGATACCAACTATCCTGATCATAGACTCACAGAATCACAGAATGGTTGAAGTTGACCTTGGGAGGTCATCTGGTCTAACCTTCCTGCTCAAGCCAGGGCTCCTTGAGCCAGTTGCCCAGGACAGTGTCCAGGTGGCTTTTGAATATCTCCACAGATGAGACTCCACAACCTTGCTGAGCAAACTGTACCAATGCTCACTTACCCTGGCACTAAAATAGATTCTCCTGATGTACAGAAGTCCTGTCTGTGGAGACCCCTGTTAAGAGCCTGACCTTGTCTTCTCTACACACACTCTTCAAATATTTATATACATTGATAAGATCCTCCTAAGGCAAACCTTGCAGGGCCAGAGGAAATGGCCTCAAGCTGAACCATGGGAGGTTTAGATGGGGTATTAGGAAAAATTTCTTCTGTGAAAGTATGATCAGGCATCCCAAAGCAGTGGACCATCCTCAAACAGTTTATTATATGGAGTAACTGGATGTCCTGGGTCTGCTAGATAGCTTTCTCATCAGTTTACCTCTCATTGGACAAGAGAACTGTAGTTATTAAATTCTTTGCTCTTGCACAGGAGCTATAAGAAAAATGGTTTCACCCTGTGGGTAGCCTTAGACTAAAGCACTTTTCTTCCCCCGCCATTTTTTTTCCAAGCAATATGAACTGTATGAGACTAACCATTTTTATTTATTATTTAATTTATTTCCTATTTTTGGTGTTGTTTTAGCTTGCTTTTAAACAGCTTTCCTCACTCAAAGATGTTATTAACATTATGCTCCAGGTAAAGTAACCAGCAAGTGGAACTTCAGTAAAAGCTATACCATTTTATTTTCCATTTTCCTAAACTTCATCCTGAATTATAGGTGCATGCCCTTAATTTATGCCTATGTCTACTGACTCCTGGCTACATTGAGCTGAAGCATATCCAATGTCTATAACTGTAGGGGAGAAACAAAAAAGTATGTATCTGGCACAGAGCATTTTTGAAGCTGTACTACTATGTCAACCAAGATATGTGTGTTCTCTAGTACAAAGAGTTAGCATAATAGATTTATACATCAATTGTCTTTATTTTATCACCTTTGAATATTTTGACCCTTTTAATAAGCATCAAAACCTTATTTTAACAGATAGTTCTGCCTTCTAGACCCCTGTTGATTTTATATTTTATTTTACTTTAATATTCCAAAATAATGCCATGAGGATGTTTAAATGAGCTATCTACTTACTTTAAAAAAATGTCCTGGAGCAACTCAAAATGTAATATTTTCAAAGGTTAGAAATATTTTTTTCCCACGCAATTAACACAAACCCATACTTTCATATATTTGCCTTAAGCTGGCACCAACTTTATTAAGTCTCCTTTGTAGGAACTAAATGTAAAAGTAAACAGATTTCTGCTATGGTAACTTCAACTTTCCCTAACATCTGACAAGAATAGAGGAGTCCTTCTGCAGTGCAATGAAAAGCATATAATTTTTATGCAGAAGAAATTGTCCCTGCTTACCAGCTGTTAATATATTCCAGACTCTTCTAGCAATTATTTTTCAGTTTTGGAAGATTCTGACTTTTATTAGATACTACTGCATGGCAAACGCTTGACAGAGCTAAGTTCATTCATAGTGGGTACCATGCTGAGGATTTTGTTTCGTCTTCTGCTGTTGGAACCAAGAGCCTGAAACTCACTAATGTGTGTAGATATGGCTTTTAGGTAACGCCCTACTGAAGGTTTCCTCCCTACAGCCTCATCCTCTGCATCATTTTAATGACGTACTTTTTCTGTAAATTTCTTTCAAAGCTCCTCCAAGTCCTCTTCAGCACTGTCCTTTCATCTTCATTGGCATGTTTGCTTCTTCAGTAAAGTTGCTGGGATGTTCATTCATCTCTCTGCATCTTTGCTGTGATTCTGCCAGCACCAGTTTCTCCCATTTCCTGGGACCTAGGAGCCCTCTTTTTTTCCTGTTATGTCTCAAAGTGTTCTGGATAGTCACATGATTTTTGCGCTTCAAAGACTGTTTCAGAACTTACAACATTTTGTTGATATTTGAAATTTGGACTATCCTGCTATGATGATTTTGTTCACAATACAATCCTCAAATCTGAGGTTTTTAGTGGTACAGAAATGTCCCTCATCTGGAAGCATTCTCTGAAGATGTATTTCTTTAGAAAATGAATCCAAAGTACAAACAAATCTGTTTGAATGATCATAAATAAGATTTTCAGCTTACATTTCACCTTTATCTCCAGTGTTAGCATTTGGTACTGAGCCTCTTTTGTCCTATACCCACAGCATATCTATCTCCTTTGTGCCTGCACTCTCTACAGCTAACATCATCCTTTAAGTAGGTCATGCAATGTGTAACAAAAAAAACGTCCCTCCTGTATGTTAAAAGTGTCAATGCAGGTAGCTTCAAATGTTCATCAGTTATTTACATGCACATTAAAAACTTCAAGAGACTGGGGGAAGGAAACTGAGCCGGACTTTGAACTTACCTCCCTGATAAGTGAAATTACAACACTATTTTCATGCAGTTACTTTCCCTTTAACTCCTTTTTCTGTCATTGTGGCAGTGGAAATATGTAATCGATATTGTTTACCTTCAGGCTTGGCAATTTCCCAGATTTTGAAAGTATCTATTATAAGACAGATTCAATTTATGCTAGTTACCTATCTTATACTGTCAACCATGTTAGAAAACAATAACAGGGATAGAAGAAAAAGGGGTAAAATATGAAAGAATAATATGAAAAATGGTCATGTTAAAGGGCTTGTATTTTCAAAGGATCTTGAGACTGAACACCTTATGCATTATAATTGCATTTAAAGACTTTTAATAGCATTTATCTCTTCTAAATTTTTTTAAGGCTTGAAATTTAGTCAGATCCCATTCAAGTTTTGAATGTTTCCAAAAATGGAGACTCCACAGTCTCACTGGACATCCTCTTCCAAAGTTTGATAACTCTCACAATAAAAAGTGTGAGGGTTTTAATCGCATGTTTAACTGAATTTCCTATATCTTAATTTCTGTACATTGCCTCTTGTCTTTTTCATGGATAACACAGAGAACAGTCTGGCTCCTAATTCTTTACTGCCCTCCTTGCCTGCTCAAATCAGGTATCTATACAAATGTATAAAATTCCTCCGGATTTTCTCTTCTCCATGCTGAACTGTCCCAGGTCTCTGTCTCTCCTCAGTGGCTTAAACTGACAGTGGCTCTTTGCTAGTATCTCTCCAATAAATACATATGTTTCTTGTACTTGGGGTGTCCAGAGCTGGATTCACACTATAATTGTGACTTCATGCACAGTAAGAGGCAGGATCACCTCTCTTGACCTGCTGGCAACATTTTTCCTAGTGCAGCCCAGGATACCTTTAGCCTTCTATGCTGCAAGGGCACACTGGTGTCTCCTTTTCAACTTGGTGTCTGCCAGTGCCCCAGGTCCTTTTTTACAAAACTGTTTTCCAGATGGTCAGTAGCAAGCATTTACTGGTACAGGAGCTTATTTCTCCACAGGAATTTCCCTGGGGAAATGTGCATTTGATTTTGCTGAACTTCATTAGATTCCTATCTGTCCAAATCTCCAGCCTGTTCATCTGATTGTCAGCTCACCCATGGGGTGTATCAGTCACTCCTCCTGGTTTTATGTCATCTGCAAACTTGCTGAGTGTGCATGCCATCCAATTCTCTGGATCATTAATGAAGATATTAAACAGCATGAATCCTAATATCAATCCCTGACACACACTGCTGGTGACTGGGTTTTGGGTTTTTTTTCAAGTATCGGGTTTGTGTGGCCAGGTTTTGATAGTGGGATTGGGCTAGAAGGGTGGCTTCTCTGAGAATCTGCCAGAAGCTTCCTCCAGGTCCAACAGAGCCAATGCCAACCAGCTCCAAGATGGACCTGCCAATGGTCAAGGCCAAGCCCAATCAGTGATGATGGAAGCACCTCTCTGATAGCATATTTAAGAAGGAAAAAAAAGTTATTGTGCCTATGTAATTGTGCTGAGAGAAGAGAGGACTCAGAATATGTGAGACAAATCTGCAGATACCAAGGTAAGAGAAAAAAAAGGGGGAGGAGGTGCTCCAGCTATCGGAGTTGAGATTCCCCTGCAGCCCGTGGTGCAGACCATGGTAAAGCATGCTGGCCCCCTGCAGTCCATGTAGGTCAACGAGGGTGCAGAAATACACCTGCAGCCCATGGAAGAGACCCATGCTGGAACATGTGGATACCCAAAAGAAGGCTGTGAACCCATGGGAGGCCCATGCTGGAGCAGCCTCTCGGTACCTGCAGACCTGTGGAGAGAGACGCTCATGCTGGCAGGTTTGCTGGCAGGACTTGTGACCCTGTGGGGGACCCACACTGGAGCAGCCTGTTCTTGAAGGACTGCACACTATAGTAAAGGGACTCGTGTTGGAGCAGTTTGTGAAGAACTGTAGCCCATGGGAAGGACTCCTGTTGTAGAAGTTTGTTGAGAACTGTCTCCCGTGGAAGTGACCCCACATTGAAGCAGGGGAAGGACTTTCTCCCTGAGCAGCGGCAGAATCAATGTGTGATGAACTTGACCGTAACTTCTGTTTCCCATCTCCCTGAACTGCTGGGGGGAGGGGATAGAGCTCAGGAAGGAGGGAGTGGTGGGGGAAAGGTGTTTTTAAGATCTGTTGTACTTCTCATTATCCTGCTCTTATTTTGATGAGTAATAAATTCATTTGATATCCCCAAGCTGAGTCTGTTTTGCCTATGATGTTGATCAGTGAGTGATCTCTCCCTGTCCTTATCTCAACTCATGAACCTTTTGTTATATTTTCTCTCCCCTCTCCAGTTCTGGAGGGGAGTGATACAGCAGCTTCGGTGAGCACCTGACATCCAGTCAGGGTAAACCCACCACACCTCCAACAGGACTTAATTCTGCAACCCAAGGCCTCAGCATCACACAAAAGTCAGAGCATGGCTGCTTATACAGATTTAGCTGAAGCTTTATCATCCCTCCTAATGCCACAGTGGTGTTCAGTTTTTCACAAGAAATAAACAGCTAATTTAAAATACTTTGAAACACTGTTAATCACACTTGAAGTTTTTAATTACACACGATAATTTTGTAATGTTTTAAACATAATGTATTTATGGAATAATTAATTTATTTGCATGCAAGTAAATGTAATCATATTAATGCTGTAAAGACAAATTAAAGCACCATATTTCTTCATTATATAAATATCCAAGCCCAGAATTGAAATACCCTCTAATGTAATTAGAAATAAATGCAGCATTTTCCAAAAGGCATATTATCATTACTAGCACGTAATCTTGCCAAGTTATTATCATAGTCCCTAATTCTGAGTAAATGCCTCATAAAATTCCAAGGGGATCAACTGAAGAAAGAGATTAGAGAAGCCTCCTATACTTCAATACAAGCTGGAATATATTTGGACATGAGACTATCAGAATACACAAAGAACTCCTTTCTCTTCACAGACATGGGGAGCCATGAGTTTAAGTGCAAGTTCTGTGAGTGTCTCATAGGGCAGACAGCAAGGTATAACAAGTTACCATGAGGAAAGTGGTAGTTCTCCATCAGCTGGTCACTACACAGGTAGTAAAGAACTAAGGTTGAGACGTTCTGCTGCACAACAGCAAATTCTGTGTTATATCTGTGTAAGGGTTTTCTCCTTAGCTGTCCTGACTGACAGACAAAGCGTAAACTATCAATTAAATTATATATGATCCAAGGCTCTCTACCATTCATGAGTCTGAAATTTGATTCAAAATACACTGCCCGAATTCCTTGTCCAAAAGCCATTTTTCGTCTCTGCCTTAAAATTTTTAAGATTCTATCTGCTGCAGTCACACACGGCTGTATCTACTGTGTGAATCAGTCCTTATGATTTCCTACTGCTGTGCAGACAAAACTGTGAATTGTTGGGCTTTGCAAATCACGATTAGAAGTGTTATTCAAGAACCTTGTTGCGATTCAACTCTGAGTGGGCAGAATAGGAGAAAAGGGGAGGTGGAAAATGGTACTTGGGACTGAAAAGCACAGAAACTGTAGTTGCATATCCAGTATGGAAAAAAACATAATTGAAATGCTCTCACATACCCATTTTATACCTAGGTGAATGAGTTACCTGACACAAGGTCCAGGCTCAGGGACAGAACCATTCTCATACTGGTCATATAATAAAGCAGCTGCAAGAACACTGTGCTGACTGTAACAGGTAGGCTGGCTGAGTCTTTGGTGGCTGCAGGATGCATTCTGTGGAGGAGGCTCTGAGCTATTCTGGGCCAGTCACAGCTGACTTTGGCAAGCTCTGACACTGCTGTAAACAACTCATCTTGCACCAAAACTGCATCAAGGCAGTGCCCTGACTCATACCTGTTCAGGAAAGGGCAGCAGTTACTGGAGGCATGAGAAAATGGAGAAAATACCTCCAGAGAAATGGAGGGGACACATGGAAGGAGACATTGTTGGGGACAAAGATGAAGCTGCACTATTGAAAAGAACCACTCCATGCCAGAGGATGCACCTCTGAGGGACTGTAGACTGCAGTCAATATAGCTCAGGAAAGAGACACCTTCAAGGGAGCTACAATCTAAGTGACCATACATAGAAATGGGGAAGCAGCAAGGACCAGTAGAAAGAAAACATTGCTCATTGACCCTACACTCACAAAGGGACTGAGGGATCCCAGAGACACAAGCATAATGTGAGCTGAAAACAAGGGAGTTTGAGATGTGGAGGGAGACCACTCAAGATAAGCACAGGTATGAAAAGTATTTCTTCGTTAGTTTATGTGTTCCTCTTTTTTTTCCTTTTTTCTCAATACCCAGATCAATAATTAATTTAATTATTTTTTAAAATTAATTAGCAATAAATTAAGTCAAATTCTCTTGAGTTGAGACTTTTGCCCACAACACATGCCACACCATACCTGAGGTGTCTTGGCCTATCATGGGCACTTCAGAAGAGGAGACAAATCTGGAAATAGCTACAAGATTGCTGTTGAAAATACACCTGGATTGGTAGAAAGATAAACTGTTTTGTTCAGTAGCAGGAAACTTTTCAGCTTGTTTTGGGTCTTCGATATTTTTTACCAGTGAGGCAAGACCAGTCATAGGTGGAACAGAAATAGTGATATGAACCGTTAGGTGGCAGTATCATTTACGAAGGCATGAAGGAACATGTAGCTGTAGAAAATAGGACACTATCAACCAATCTGTGCTGGTGATCTAGTAACATCTGTCTTGTCCCATACTGGACCAATGAACCAACCAGAGAAACCAGGCAAATACTGGAGATCTTCCTTCATTCTAATGTCACCTTACTTAATGTTTCCTCTTATCTAAAGTAACCTAAAATCTGTTGTTTCTTTAAGGGAATGATCTCTCTAATGGTCATGTCACACCTAAATCATTCTATGGTTATACAGGTTTGGTTTGGGTTTTTTTAGCTCACATAATATTCAACAATTATTATATGACATTTACATAAGCAGTCATGATTTAGCCTGTGTTCAGATAAAGGTTCAAGTACTGAACTGTAATCCACTGTTCATCTCTCCTTAGCTCTCTCTTCTATGGTCACTCAGACCATAGAAAAAGATCTGTATGATAGACATCTGCTGACAGTGCTTCTAAAATACAAAGTAACTGAATCCAAAGGAAGGGTCTGAATCCAAAATCTCTAAACTGAGAACAAGGGAGTCTTGTCACAGTTCTCACTGGGAAACCACCTGTACAAGAAAAAAACCTAATGTTTCTTCAGTACAGTATTTCCAAGTTGCATCAGTTTTCTCAGGCATGATGCCCACTAGTACACCACTGTGCTCAACGTTACAAAGCCTATCTGGTCTTTAAGGCTAGAAATATAAATATTAAGAGTTTAATATTTGGCAAAGGAAAGAAAATGTGAATTTGTTTCTCTCAGGTGCTAGCTACATATGTCCTTGCTCCTCTGCCTGAAAGAACCCTTCTCTTTGAGATTTTGGAGCCATGACTAGAAAATTTTCTCTTCTAGCACTATCATTTCTACACTAACAATATTCTGTATTTTAATACATTTTGTTGCTAACTCAGTTTCTGGGTGAACAGGAAATGTCTTCCAAAGACCTGGGCCTGAGGTCAAGTGTCAAATACTCACTTGTGTCAGGCTGGTTATGGCTAGATGCATCAAAGGTGGACTGGCCACATCCACACAACGAGTTCTTGTCTCTGGTTTCCTATGCACACAATGTGGTCTCAGTGTGCTGGCTTTATTCTGGTGTGGTTTTCCAGTTTCAGCCTTTTGAGATAATATCTTTGCACACCACAGAGGCAGTGTTTTTATCATATGATAGCGTAGGATTTTTTGAGAGTACTGAAATGTGATACAAATACATGTGCAGGTGTCAAAGGGTACAAAGCCTACAAGGCTGACACTGGAGGAATGTATATGATTAAAGACAGACCCTGGCTCTTCTAACTATTGCTTTTGGAAGTAATTGTGAATACCTGTTGCCTTTGAAACTGCACAAAGCAGAAACAGATAATTAGCACTGTGGATGGTCCAGTGTTCAAGCTTGCTTCATAATATTGTTCTTTAGTAGCACAGATAAACTGAATTATTTTCCTCAAAACTCATGCTAAAAGTGGATCTTTGAAGGAAAACCTCTGAGACAAAGAATTTTTTAACATATTCTGAAAGTGTTTCATGCTAATTATTTTCAGAAACATTATTTTACTGGTTAAGTCTAGATGTAAAAATTGAAAGTCTGACACAGTCTCACTTGTACATGACTATAATGTTCATTACATCAGAATCCATTTTTTATGAATATCCTCCAGTATTCTATAGCAAAAAAAAGAGTATTTCTAAACTCTGAAATACCATAACAAGAAACCTGTTTTCTGTGATATTCACTATCTCGATAAAGCAGACATGTACAGGTATTCATTATGTATTGCAGCACTAATTTATTAGGCTTCAGGGATCTGAGGTACCAAGACTCATATCTCAGCACTTCTGCCAGACTTGTGCACTAAGTCTAACAGGCTGCTTTATGCCTGGTTTTATCCATTAGTTGCTGATGATTTTTTGTGATGAAGACTAGACCACGATATCTGGCTAACAATGAAAATTACTGTCTTTGTAAACTCTTCACTCCTTCTTCTAAATCTCCTTAAGCATCTGATTCTTTACTTATATTACTTTTTTCCTTCTCTTGGAGTATCTTGTTCCATTCATGGAGGACTTTGTACTCTTCTTGGAGAGCTTTCTCCTGACTTCCTGGGGCCTTTTTCTCATTTGAAGGGCCATGTTCCCCTCACTGAGGAGAAATTTCTCCTCACTGGATGATTTTTTTCTTCACAAAGAGCTTTTTTCTCTACCTAAATGATTTTGTTGTCCTCTTGAAGAGCTTTAAGCTGGTACTTGAAGGCTTTGTATTTCTCCCATAAAGCTAAAGAGCTTTTTCCTTCAATTCAAATGCTCATTCTTATCCTTTGAGAGTCTTAATCTCTTCTCTGAGGGCTTTATTTTTGTTAGAGGGCCTTTTGCTGTTTCTCCAGGTGTTTTGTTTCCTCTGAAGCATCCCTGTGCTTCTCTTGAAGGATTTTATTCTATTCCCAAAGGACTTTATTCTGTCTTTGGACCCTTTGATTCTCCTGATAATAGGCTTTGTTCTCTGTGTGAAAAGCTTTGTTATTTCTGCTGAAGGTTTTGATTGTCTTCTTGAAGGTGCCATGTTTGGTTATATTGTGCCATGTGAGAGGACATGGCAAATGGGGGCAGCAGAGATAAATTGCCAATTTTCCTTAAAGAATATTTATCTATTGAGTCAGACACTTTGTCACTTACCTGCTCCAGTCAGGGGCCATGCTATGGCCCAGGTGGGTGATTTCACCTTTCATATGCAGTAGTCATGGAACTGAGAATAGAGGTCAAGTGTCCATGAATAACATATAAGTAAGTAAACACATATGTATAGTACTAAATCTGAAACACTTGACAAGCACTGTCTATTTTTACATGTGCTGAAGTATATACAGCAAATTTAATTTCATAAGAGTAAATTAATTATACTGAAGAAAATAAGAAAGGTTATCTCCTTGTAGAGTCCAAAAATTTTGGTAATCTTTCTCATTATATAACTTGATTATATAACGGAAATAAGGTGCTATTAAACATTTTTTATTGTTCTTTATTCCTTATTCTACCCTGCTGGGACAATGTTATATTGCTTAGACTGGAGTAAAAATCCTAGGTAGGATTTTTATAAGTTTAATTTCAATATAAAGGACAACATTGTAAAATCAGGCATGTTTTGGGTATATGCCTCGTGTTTGCTAGGAAACACTAAAAAATTAGGTCCTATGACAATCATATAATTTATATATACAATCAAATACATACACATGTATATATACATAATGAAGAAATTTCCAGATGTTCAGAGAAGCTATATCTGTGGAGTATCCAGCAGAAAAATTATGATAAATTAAGGAATTCATACAGTAGTTACTGTTGTGTTGTTCTTGAATCAGTTTGCCATCTGGCAGATCTGTCAGGGGAGGTTACCCTCAATGATGTCATTTCAAAAGGCATAGGAGCAGTGACATAGCAATGAATGGCAATGGTGATCAAAAAAGTTGTGTTCATCTGAAGGGAATTATAAGGATTGGTAGGGTTATAATTTTCTAGCAAGTCAATATTTGTTTTTATCAATACATTTTTCATGTTTCTCCATCTGTTATGTTCATTCAAAACATTGTTGTCCAGCTGGTTAAATGGTTTTTTTTTGGTGATTGGTATTGATGGCTGCCATGAAATTTTCTTCCACAGACTTTGAGAGTAAGTTTTTACTCCTAGCTACCTTAGCACAAATTTGGAGTAACTATTTGGAATTATTTCTAAATTATAGAAATTCCGTAGATGAAACAATATATGGTCTTCATACCATACAAATTACACTAAGTTTATTAGTATTTGGAATTACAAATATTCGAGTAAATTTAGCAAAGGCACATGAAAAGTGAGAATTAAATAATAAAAGAACATGATGGTAGGATGCCTGAAATCTTCATTACCTCCCAAGCAACATTATTTTTTCCCAACTGAAACAAGATTCATGCATTTTATGACAACACTCTGCTTTGTTTGAAAAAGATGATAAACTACTTCAGATGCATGAACATTTTAGATTAGACATTTAGATTTAACTTGTCCAGTCTTTATGAATTTTGTGGGGCAGAGGAATACTGTATTCCAACTAAAGTATAAACCTACTTCCAATATTTGTTATCCGATTGAAGCAACTAATACATGGGGTTTTTTTTAATCATACACTGTGTGCTCAGGATATTAAAAAAGTCCAGGGAGCTTGCAATGAGATTTGGCAATTCTGTTTAAATCACTGCACACATCACATCATCCCTTTGTACTGTCTCTCAGCTCTGTTCTGTATGTTAATTAGGTAGGAGACTGAAATATGACATGTAAAATGCTCAGTAATCCCAAGAGATGAATATACACAATTCCCACTGAAAAATTTACAGGATGATCAGCCCTCTGAAACCTTTTTTTCCAGGATATGTGATTCCCCTGACTGCTCATGCAAATTAAATAGGCAATGCAGATGAGTAATACTGAAACCTATAATATCAAACAAGATCAGTATCTTGGGTTCGTGTATCTTTCCCTGTCTTTTTACCTCACTTTAACTCCTCGAGAACAATTTAAATCTTATTTCTTTCATGCTTATCACTGATATATGTCTGAACATTATAGCTTAGTTATTTTTTTCTTCTGCTCCTGTAAAAATATAATAGTGAATAAAAAATAGTAGTTCATATATGTCAGTACCTGTTGCACTTATTTTCATGTTAAAATGTAAAGTTTAAAGTAACACTGGTTATGTTGACATGTAGGCCACTTTCTTCTATGATTTAGGAATGTAAGTAGTAGGAAAAAGCTGCCTGTTTCAACAAGTGACAAAGAATAAGGCTGTATTTCCTCCTCAACCTACACAGAGAAAGAAAGGATAATCTGAACTTGGAAAAGAACGAATTTTATGAACCCAGTCCAGACCTGGACTAAAAGCAATGCAGCTATATTTATACCAATAATTATTTACTTCACTAGGAATTATTAACATTATTTTCCCACTAATGAAATAAATGAATTATTTCTTAAATAATAAAATTACTAAAATAGTAATGTGTCTGAGAGCATTGTCCAAATGCTTCTTGAACTCAGACAGGGTTGGTGGTGTGACCACTTTCCTAGGGAGCCTATTCCAGTGCTCAACCTCCCCAGGGTGAAAAACCTTTTCCTTATATCCAACCTAAACCTCCCCTTTCCACCAGTCCTGTCACTGGTCATGAGAATGAAGAGATCTGTACCTGCTCCTCCTCTACTCCTTGTAAGGAAGTTGTAGACTGCAATGAGGTCTCTCCTCAGTCTCCTCCAGGCTGAGCAGACCAAGTGACCTCAGCCGCTCCTCATACGACTTCCTCTCAAGGCCCTTCACCATCTTCATTACGCTCCTTTGGAAACTCTCTATTTGCTCAATATCTTTCTTATATTGCAGTGCCCAAAACTGCACACAATATTCAAGGTGAGGCCACACCAGTGCAGAGCAGAGTGAGACAATCCCCTCCCTTGACCGGCTGGCGATGCTTTGCCTGATGCCCCCCAGGACACGGTTGGCCCTCCTGGCTGCCAGGGCACTGCTGACTCATATTCAATTTGCTATTGACCAGGACCCTCAGGTCACTTTTCACGACACTGCTTTCCAGCATCTCATCATTTGTATGAATGTCCGGGTTTGCCCCATCCCAGTTGCAGAATCTTGTACTTGCCCTTGTTAAACTTCATACAGTTTGTGATTGCCCATCTCTCTAATTTTTTGACGTCTCTCTGCAGGACGGTCTGCCCTTGAGGGAATCATTCACACTGCTGTTTGCTTATCACAGGATACATGAAATATAGCAGAGTTCTAAGATAAATAAATAGAAATTAAAAGCCATTTTTATAATATTTCAATTAGTACATTTTAGTATTGTATGTAATTTTTGTAGTGAGCTCTATGAGTGAAGATAATAGGAGTATATCATTGCAATGCACACTGCAGATGATTCTTTCAAGGGCACAATGTATGTAACACCTAATATAATAGTGAAAATAATGGCCTAGGCAAAGTGTGATTTCAGTTTACCAGCTCTTAATTCTGGTTGTTCTGATCAGAAAGTAAAAATTATATTTTTCAAAATAAAGGTTTAGTCTAGAAATTTTACATTACAGTGAAGTGCAACAATGCAGACTTTTTTTATGACATCCACTCCGAGAGGATGTATTATACCATGGTGTATATGGCATCTATGAAAGATGCAGAAGAAAATTTGAGTTCTTTCTGTAAGTCAAGAAAAACCTCATCTATAAACCAGTTTCACTTACAAGCATTTTGAATGTCCCCAGTACCCACACTTAGCTCTACTGCTCAGTAGAAATGAGTAGCACAGCAGGCATATGCTTAACCTTTCAGGTGACACTAGCTAACAATTCTGATCAAACTCTGACCTCAAAATAGCTAAGCCTACAAAAAAAGAGTCAGGTACATGCAAAAAACTCCCACCATAGTTCAAAAAATATGCTTCTGAAATAAAAATCACACGCATTTTGTAGCTTCTATTGCATATGCCAGTTGCTGTTGGATAAACCTAAAAACTCAGACTGGAACCTAAAAACCTAACTGCCATATTTGGCCCATCTGGCACTTTTTCCATTCTGACAATTTTATGCTGATGTAGCTTCTTTTTTAGGTCATTCAAACTCATGATTTTCACTCTCAAGTGGATATGATATTTATGTTGATGCTTCCAGGAGACTGAAAACCTGGACTAAGACAGATCTTTGTTCTACCTGCCGGAGATTAGCGGAGTACCGCAGAGAGCAAAAGCTAATGGTGCTGTACATCTGTGCATTCAACATTCAGTGGCACTAAGCCACTAGTCTCTTTTCTGCATGACCAACTGACTAATTACTTTACTTGGCCTTTTTGAGTCCCTTCAATTAATGCAATGTGCAGTTGCACACAGTAATGGAGTCACCCATACAGAACAGAATCTGGGCCAGAATTGGGCTCTAAGTCCCAGAAGCACCTGTTATAAATACAAACTGTCCAGATGGTCTGGTCTTTGTGGGAAAGTGTCAAGAATTGACTTATCTGTCTTTCTTACTTTTGGTTTAAGGTCATAAACATGATTCTTCTGAAGCAGAAAGCTGATTCACTCTTAGGGGAAAAAAAAGAAAAAGAAAAGGAAAAAAAGAAAAGAAGAAAAGAAGGAAGGAAAGAGAGAGAAAGAGAGAAAGAGAGAGAAAGAAAGAGAGATAAAAGAGAGAAAGAAAGAGAGGAAGAAAGAAAGAGAGAAAGAAAGAGAGAAAGAAAGAAAAAGAAAGAAAGAGAAAAAAAGAAAGAAAGGAAGGAAGAAAGAAAGAAAACCTTAGGATAAATGCAAAACCTGTTATTCTTTCACTTTTTTTTTTTGGAATATCAGTTATTTAAGTCTATAGCAGTGAGGAGTGTTCCTGAATGTCAATTCACTTTCTAAGAGTGCATTGCTTCATTCATGACTGGGTTTGCTCCACTGGCAATAACCATAGAGTTTGCATTCCATGCCTTCTCAGATGCATGAGATGAAGAAAGAAATAGAGAGTTTTATGTCAGATCCCAAAAGCAGTTAGGATATCTCAAGCAATAACCAGAACAATGGCAGTCATGGCTTCCTAATAGGATTATTTTAATGAAACAAACCATGGACAATATTAACAGCAATATAAGTAATAACCATCTGGTTTATGCATTGTTGAAATCTCTCTTATTTTCCTACTTTACCTGTCTCCTTCCTTCCTTCTTGCCTTCTGTCCCCCTTCTGCCTTTATATAACCACTCAGTGTGAGAGTAGTAAGAGAAAGAAAAAGAGTGAGTTGATGTGGGAAGATGGCTGGGGCTGAAAATTAGAGGAAGCTAAGAAGTTATATTAACATCCTCACAGAAGTTATAATCATACGGAAATTACAGGGTAAAATGCAGGTGCTACTCCCTGGATGGAATGCAGTTGCCATGCTCCACAAGGATTATCCCATACAACAATAATGACCTGCGAAGGAGGATGGAACTGAGGGTGGAGCTGAGTGGAGACTCTGCAGCCAGGCTCTACAGAAATCCTTGCAGGTAGGAGAACTCGATGGTACTTTGCAGTTGATAAACCCCATAACATCTGTCAACCAAAGGAAATAGGAGAAGATGTCATGCTGAGCCAACAACTTTAGTGAAATCTCTGTCCTCAAACACACTTGATTCATTAAATCTTAATTGTAATATTAACACACACCTCCACCCCAAAGTTACCACTCCCCACTGGGCATGCACTCTCTATCTTTTTGACTTTATTTTTTTTTCTCTTTAGAAGTGAAGCAAGAGAAATTTACATCAATCAGCAACAAAAAATGGGGGAAAAGTTAGAGAAGACTCCATCGTAACTGCTGGGATCAGTTGACAGGCTGAACCTGTCTTCTCCCCCATAGGGACACCTATTGGGTAAGAACCATACCCTACACACGCTAATACTTTATTAGGATTAAAGTTGGTCTGTATTTTGCTTTAAATATGTTTTTGAAGTCAGATACTATTACCGGCAATCTTCGAACCTTAACCTGTCACAATTTTATATTAATAAAGACTGTTATTCCTCAAACTGTTAGTGGTGGCCCTTCCTGGGCACTGGCAGTTGCTGACATTAGGTAAGACACTCGAATAAAGTGGGAAGACCTTCTGAGGGGTCTCTCTTATGCTGTTGGTGTAGTTCCCTGAAAAGGGCAGTTGAATTGCCCTCCAATCCATCACAACTGTTCAGTGATGGGTCCCCATAACGGGACACTGACAGCCTGGTCTGGCGCAAGGGTCTTGGCTTTCCTGGAGCACTGATATACAAATTAAACACTAAGGGCCAAGGAAATCTCCCCACACTAAGGGTCGAGGAAATCTCCCCCTTTCATGTGACAGTTGAGGAAGGGAAAGAGGATGCTATTTCAGTAGAAGGAAAAATTGAATAAAACATATTTTCTGCCCACCAATTATTTCACTTGTATCACATATTTGTTCTTCTACTTAATGCCTGTAAAATTTAAAAGCTGAAGCCATACCCCTACATGTTCACTTAGCACAAAAAGAGAAATCACAATTAGCTTTCTGAGTTCCGAACTCAAATTTGAACAACACTAGTAATGAATTCATGACAGTCACATTGGAATTGTGCCTATTTTTATTATTCATAAGCACTGAAGTAATATTGGCTACTATAAATATGTAGGAGACATCCAGTATTTTTAAT
Organism: Cephalopterus ornatus; assembly: GCA_013396775.1. Classification (NCBI taxonomy): domain Eukaryota; kingdom Metazoa; phylum Chordata; class Aves; order Passeriformes; family Cotingidae; genus Cephalopterus; species Cephalopterus ornatus. The sequence continues at coordinate 72,948 of VZRE01004330.1, read as the reverse complement.
CATACAGTAACAGCTACCAGCAATAATTATAGTTTATGTATTATTTTTCTTGGATTTTTGAGAAGCTTTAATGTATACTGAACAAAATTTCTGTATTTTCAATGGCTCAAGAGACATATGATACTTGAAATGAATGTAAGTGGATTGATTCACATGATGTTTTAAAATATCATCAGTAATCAACATTTCACTGGATTTTTGGAAGACTCCTTTCACAGAACCAATATTTGAATTTTAAAATGTGAAAAGAGTACGGCAGTGGCATGAGGAAAGCATACTATTTATATATCCCAAGGACAGAAGATGCAGTATTTGCTCTTAATTGTGGGTGATAGGAAAGCTAAGCTGTGATTTTTGTAAAACATATGGAAATACAACACAGGGTAATGTTGTTAACACGTCAGAAAGGGTGAGTCATGCTTTGTTATGCTTCATCCTCACTTTATTTACTTAGAAAACAGATGAAATACTGCTTACCCTAAGTTCTAAGAAAGAACAGTGGATCCACTGGGGCAGGGCTAAAGCTTCAGGCATTTACCTGGACATTTTCTTCTAAAAATATATTTGTGCATTCACCTGGTTGTATCTGGGCAGTCGGATGTGGAGCAGAGCTCAGCTTCAGAGCCACTTATGTAAGTGGGCATCATAAGGGAAAAATACCATACCAGATCCAACAGCCTGACAGAGATGAGTCTGCTGCAGCTTCCAGGTGCAATCTGTAGTGAAGCTGAGCATGTACTCCCAGTAGACAAGTGTATATAGAGCACACATGTTCACCAGATATATCGCAGAATCATAGAACAGTTTGGGCTGGAAGCCACCTTGCAGATTATTGAGTTCCAATCTCCCTGCCATGAACAGGGACACCTTTCACTAGCCCCATCCAACCTGGCCTTGAACGCTTCCACAGGATGGGGCATTCACAGCTTCTCTGGACAACCTGTTACAGTGGCTCACTGCCCTTACCGCAAAAAACTTTCTCCTAATATTTAATCTAAACTTACTCTCTTTAAGTTTGAATTCATTCCCCCTTTGCCTGTCACCACATGCTCTTGTAAATAGTCCCTCTCTGTCTTGCAGGCTCCCTTCACAGACTGAAAGCCCACAATTAGGTCACCCCAAAGCCTTCTTTTTGCTAGGCTGAACATACATATATAATATACACACACACACATATATATATGTATATGTACGTAAACATAAATATATATATATATTTGACTGAATAGAACAAGACAGACACATTCATCACTCATACAAACAGTCACCACCAGTAGGCTTATCCACTCCCCTCCTTGGCTGAGCAGGATGGTCTGCTGGTGTGAGTGTATATGTCTGTACACACATGCACAAGGTGGCTCCCTTCAACAGCTGCGTTCATATACAGTCAGCTCAGTAGCTGCCCCTAGAGTATAGTTTCCTTGGTTGCAGGCATTTGGATATATGGACTCTTGAGGCTGTAGCCCTACTCATGTTTCTAGTACAGACCTCTCTTTCTCCCCTTCCCCACCTCCTCCCCTGTCCCTTACACACAGACACACACCTGGTCAGGACGTGAGTGAGTCTCCTGGCATCTTGCTCTTGGAGATGCACCACCCCACCTGTCTCCCAGACCACTTCATTTACTCACTGGCTAGTCCAGCAGGATGTTTCCTAGTGATCACGTACTCACTTGCATGCCCATTCTCTCTACAGGTGCTGGCACCACTAACACAGGGGCCTTGTGACCTGAGGTCCTACTCCAGTGGCTGGCAGTTCAGTCTGTTCAGTCCAGCTCCTCCAGCAATGGGTACAAAGGGCATACGGGCCCTCCAACCTGTGGTCTGACTCTAGCTGATATACCAAGATCCCTGTGCACACACGTTCCACACCCACATCCCCCCCAGTCCCTCCCACAGGAAAGGGTGAGAAAGGAATTTAATAAATAAATGAGGCAGACTGTGCTGACCAGGTGCAGACAAGTGTCCTGACTGGGCCTTTATACTCCATTATTCATTTATTTGTCCATTCTTGTTCCTCCCCAAATCACCTAAATCCATTTTTCCTTCTTTTGGTTCCTTCTCAAAACATTCCATATTAAGTCATGTGCACAGCTGAAACATTCACCCCCACAGCTACTGTGCATCCCTATTATGACTCGCCTTTAAAGCCAGGGTAACTGAGGTTAGCTTGTGAAGAATAGATCCCTTGAGATGGATTAGAGTGAAACAGCACTGAATGACCACTGTTTATATATATATATATATATATATATAAAAATATAATTATATATATATATGTTTCAAGAATTGCAATTTCATCCATCACTGCTTGTGGGTCCTGACAATTGTTATGATCCCAGGTCATACTGGGAGGAGAGAGGTTAGTATTATCTCTTTAATTTCATCAGGAGGGGATAGTCCCCATTTCATTCACCCCGGCTGCTAATTCCCTTTGAATTGGTCATTAACCCACTGAGGTTAATGTCTTTATCCCCTTTAATCCTCTGAGGATTGGCTTGGCTTTCTCCTGGAGAAAACCTTACAACAGGCCCAGGTTGCACCAGAAAATCTTTCAACAGGTTTGATGTGCCTAGGTCAATACCGAGAGGAGAAAAATTGCCATTATTTGAATCTGTCATTGACACCCTAGGGGGACAATGTACTTCTCCCCACTACTGTGGTGGTCAGTCAGACTTCCTCCAGGAGAAAATGTTCCAACAAGTCCAGGTCACTCCAGAAAACCCTACAACAGCTTTTGATCACACTGATCACTCCACGACACCCAAGGGATCCTGTCTATGACACCAGTTTAAGTAATGACCTGCTTCTGAAGGCAGAATAACTGAGGTTCTTGTTAATAATAGATCCCTTAGGGTGGATTAGAGTGAAATGACATTGAATGACTAATATGCTATACATATATATTTATATGTATAGCAGGTTTATTTTAGAACAATTTGGTTACAATGGAAAGGGTATATAGCTGTTTTGGTTATTAGCTATATAAAAATATAAAGATACTACTTAAAGAAATACATAAGGAAAAAAAGAAAGGGAAAGACTAAGAATAGATAGTGGAGAGGAAAGGTATCACTACCCATAGATCCAGTGACAAGACTTGATTATTGCAATTTTGATGTCCATTGTTCAAAGTGATGGTAGCAGTTTTGATCCTTTGGGGGTGGGGAAAGCCCAGGAAAGGCAAAGTTTGGGATAATACACGTTCAGGTTCAGTTGGGAATGCCCAGGTACCTCCCTTGGGGGAGGGGAGTTTTTCACTGTCTATTGCAACTGTGGATCATGACCAGTCCTCTGGTGGAAGGCCCCGTAATGACTCTGGGGGTGCTTCAGTGGTCTTTGGTGATTTATGGTCCCCTCTAAGACATGACTGTTTGGCCCTGCTTCTCACATCTGTATAGTTGAGTCAGTTGTGCCTTATCAGAGGAAACTGGTATGACAGAAGCCATCAGCATCTGCTTTTTATTGGCTTTTTTCCATTCTCTGGCCAGAAAACAACTTGTTTAAGACATCAATCACAGGTTATCAGGGATACAATAACTTGCAGGGTTCAACTAGTTTACCTAAGCAAAGGTTGGTTTATTGTGGTCATCCTCTGGTGGTGTGCGTGCACCCCCTTTGACTTATGGGAATGAGAGGTTTGAGTACCACACACACAAAACTGTCCTCCTCCCCTTCGGTTGCAGGGTGCAAATCTGGCCTCAGAAAAGCACCCAATTTTTTGAGTCATTAACCATTAACATTTCAGTCTCTACTAGTCCCACGACCTCAGGCAACAACCCACTTCAGTCCAAAAGGAGGTCCACCACATGAATATGGGGTTCGAGGCTCTCCAGGGATAGCCCTGGGACAGGGCCAGACAAGGTGTGCCTTCCTCTGTGTACTTAAACCACATTACTGCTTGCCTTGGTGCCCCTGCACTCTGTGAAGGAGGGGCTTTGATGGGCTGATGACTCCTGCAATGGGCCAGAAGGCAACGAGGGCATAGTATTCTTTGGACTCCCCTTCCTGCTGTTGTCTTTCTGTGCGCTGTTGTGGATGTGGAGGTAATCTCTTACGACATCACTTAACAGGTATATCTGCTAGCACACACACAGTCTGCTCAGTAGAGTCTGTTTCTAGAAGCCAGCTTTCTCCATTGAAAAATGTGAACTGACTGAGAGCAACTGTGAGTAATCACAAGTGTTAAAAATATGTATTTTAAAGCCACCAGTTTTTTTGAACCTGTGTGATGCTGGTGGAAACTTCTCTGCATATCATGACCCATACAATCATTTTAGAGTAAGAAATATTATAAGAATTTAGCTGCACTTTAACATGAATAATTATGCAAAATAAATTTATTTATCTCCCTCAATAATAACAGTTAATAAATGTATCTTCCTAGCTGTTAACTGCAAACAGTATGTATGTAATATAAACATATTTATATGTTTATACGTACACTTTTATATAGATACACACAATGTATATGTGTGATTATAAATGACAAATTAGGTGGTTTCATGTATTTTTCTTTTTCACACAGAGTGACATTCACCCCACCAAAATTCTAACATCTAATAGCTAAGCATTTAAATCCAAATAAGTCTTTTTTCATAATCACTTCAGAGAAATACATCTTTCCAGAGGGAGATATATCTATTAACATAGGAATCTAAGAGAAGTAAAATGAATCAGTACTATTATCTAGATGGGCTTACTTTTGTTCGTTAATTCAAGCTGAGTAGCAAAGCTTAGATATCTGTATTTCAGTCACATAAAATAGTTGGAATCCAGCATCCTGTAGCAAAGGTAGAAAGTGGCTGTCAGAGAACATCTCCTCGTCCATCTCAAATGTGAAATTTTTCTTTTATTACATCCTTTTTATAGGACAAAATGCAATAAATGATAAAGAAATTAAATGTTGATAGTATTTTCCATTTCCTTTGCAAATGATTTTGTGAAATTCATATTCATGGGTACACAGGTCATTTAAGAGAATAAGACCTAATTTATTGGAACATACCAAATCAGTATCTGACAGAGAAAAGACGTTTTTGCAGTATCTTCCTAACTTGATTTGACATAAATATGAAGGAAGAATTAACATCCTGAAGCATGTCATGCCTCCACTCCTACCTGTTCAATCAGTGACAGGCTGAAACTGTAGCTCTTGTCATCATTCTTAATAATAGCAGAAGATCCTTTGCTCAAAGATGCTCCTGAAATCAAAATCTTCATTTAGTTATGCTTCCTTATAAAGACACATAACTTTTCTAGGAATCATTAACAGTTTGCTATACTCAGACCTCTTCATTTGATTCTGCCTTTTCAAATAAACACCATGACAGAACCTGAAGTCAAATGAATTTCCTACATTTGGATTAATTGCACAGAATCCCTTCACTATAAAACGGATACTTACAAGATGTAATTCATCTCATCTGAAATTTGGCATCTAAAATAGACTGTATCAATTCTTTTTGTTGTAGGACCCTGGAGGAATGGATGACTGGCTCGAAGCTACCAGGTGGGAATTAGTGGTGTTGGTTGGCAGCCAGCTGAATATGAGCCAGCAGTGTGCCCAGATGGCCAAGAAGGCCAATGGCATCCTGTCTTGCATCAGAAACAATGTGGCCAGCAGGATCAGTAAAGAGATTGTCACATTGTACTTGGTACTGATGTGGCTGCACCTGGAGTACTGTGTTCTATTTTGGGCCCCTTACTTCAGAATGGAGCATGTCCAGAGAAGGGCACAGAGCTGGTGAAGGGTTTGGAGCACAAGTCTTATAAAGACAAGTTGAGGGAGGTGGAGTTGTTTAGGCTGGAGAAAAGGAGGATGAAGGGGGATCATATAACTACCTGAAAGAAGGTAGCGGTGGGATTCAGTCTTTTCCCCCAAGTGACAAGTGATAGGACAAGAGGAATTGGCCTCAATAAGGAACATGAAGCTGGTGAAGGGTCTAGAAAACAGGTCTTATGAGAAGCGGCTGAGGGAACCGAGATTGTTTAGTCTGGAGAAGGGGAGGCTCAGGGAGAACCTCATTGTTCTCTACAACTACTTGAAGGGAGGATGTAGTGAGGTGGGAGTTGGTCTCTTCTGCCTTGTGAAAGGAGGAGAAGAAATGTCCTGAAGTTGCACCTTGGAAGATTAAGATTAGACCTTAGAAAAAAAAAAGTCACTGAAAGAGTGGTTAGGCATTGGATATGGTTTAGGGGTGATTATGGTGGTGCTAAGTTGATGCTTGGACTAGACGATCTTGAAGGTCTCTTTCAATCTTGATCATTCTGTGATTCTCTGAATTCCTCAATAAAGTAGGCTTTTATATTAAAAATGGTAGCAATTTCTGAGCTGTCAGTATTTGACAAAATCTCTTAATATCACTAACTATGGCTTCAAGAGGGGAAAATCGTGCTTGTCAAAAAATTTCCATTTACAAGGTAACCCACTCACTTAACCAAGGGAATCCAGTTGATGTAATTGGTTTGGATTTCAGTGAAGTTTTTGATACTGTCTCTCAGAGTATCCTTCTGGACAAAATGTCCGGCATACATCTAGATAAATCAAGACAAGTACCCGATTCTGTACCTGGAACTTGGCAAACCTGGATGTACATACAGACTGGGGAATCAGAAGCTGGAAAGCAGTGCCGTGGAAAGGAACCTGAGGGTCTTGGTCAACAGCAAGTTGAATACGAGTCAGCAGTGTCCTGGCAGCCAGGAGGGCCAACCGTGTCCTGGGTCGTATCAGGCAAAGCATCATCAGCCAGTTGAGGGAGGGGATTGTCCCACTCTGCTCTGCCTCACCTTGAATATTGTGTGCAGTTTTGGGAACAACAATATAAGAAAGATATTGAGCTCTTAGAGAGTATCCAAAGGAGAGTAATGAAGACGGTGAAGGGTCTGGAGGGGAAGCTGTATGAGGAGTGGCTGAGGTCACTTGGTCTGTTCAGCCTGGAGGAGACTGAGGGGAGACCTCATTGCAGTCTACAACTTCCTTGTGAGGGAGAAGCAGAGTGACAGACACTGATCTTTTCTCTTTGGTGATCAGTGACAGAACCCAAGGGAATGGCATGAAGCTGAATCAGAGGAGGTTTGGGTTAGATATTAGGAAAAGATTTTCCTTGGATACTGGAACTGTTTTCCCAGGAGAGTGGTCATAACACCAAGACTGACAGAGTTCAACAAGTGTTCAGAAAATGCTCTCAGGCACATGGTAAGATTCTTGAGGCTGTCCTGAGGAGGGCCAGAAGCTGGAGTTGTGGGTCCCTTTCAACTCAGCTTATTCTATGAATATATGATTCACTGACTTTCTTAGACTTGAATAAATTCTTAAATTGCCAAAATAACCCCTGTTGAAGTGTGAGGACATTATTAAAGAATCTTGGTTTCCAGAAGAATTGATTGGTTTTTAAAGGTTCAGAACAAGTATTTGTGGATGTGTTTAGAGGCCTGACACCAGTCATTTATGTTTGGCTGGGGATGTGATTTGTCTCTAGGAGGAAACATAATGCAATAATTACAAAGGTGAAAAGGAAAAGACAGTGAAAACTCTGCCTCTGATCCCACTCCTATGTGAGGCCCAGAATCTGTAGCAGATGGTTATCTCTCTATTTAGTGGGATATTTCTGAGGATATTTCCAGCCCCTCATTATGTCTTATAGGAGAGAAAAATAAAACATGAAAACTTGGATTTTTTTTTTTTTAAAGTTTTAATGTACTGGAGAACACAACCACATGTCAAACACTCCCATGTATTTCCTCAGTCCACTCCTGAAAGCTTTGTATGTTTGTAGCCCTTTCCTATGAAGAGCTAGGTAGCCTTTCATGGAACATCTCGAGTGCCACATCCACCGATGCATTGCTATGTGCACCACAGCTGAGGGAACTGATCTTTACTGGTCAAGGTTTTCTGCATTAGAGTAGAGGTTCAGTGTGAGAAAGATACAGTGTAAGGCTCCTCCTGGATCTCAGAAAGAGATCAAGAAAGGCTCATAACCAAATTACATAATAAAGTAGACACTTAAACAAGGCAGACTAAAAAGAGGAATGTAGATAGTGGGCAAATCTTACATAGAGAGTGAGTAAATCTTATGTCCCTTCAGATGCTGGGAACCCTGCATTCATGCACCCTCAGACATGCACCTCAGATGGATTCACTCATGGCAAGCTGAGCAGATCCCACCCCTGGAGAGAAACTCCTCCTTTTTTGTATTTTGGGCTATTTTAAGATTGTCTCAAGATAAAACAACTCTATGTATCATTGCTGCTGTTATATAGAGAGAAGGTTATGTGAGAACTTCTTGCTCAACTTTCAGACAAAGGCATGGCCTTGCTAATACAATGGTTGACACGGCACAGCACAGTGCAGCACAGACATGGACTTACTCAGTTTCTGTGGATCACTAACTGCTCAGTACACAATTGACTTGTGAACAGGATCACTACACCTAGTACGCTCATGCATGCTGAATGTTAGGTAAAGTAAGATCAATCATTCCAATGTTAGAATGGACTGAAAAAGTCATGTCATCTACTTTCTGAATGGGCTTCTAGGTTATAAGAGTTCAGACTCTGCTCACAATTATCCAGTATTGAAATAAAAAGCACCGGAATTTAGTGTTTTAGTAACTAAGATATTTCTGTACTCATGAATAAAATAGTGGCAGGGAATCTTCTCAGCTGAAATTTGATAATTTATCCTGCTGTGCTGTTAAAAAGGCCTTTGACATGAGTTTTGATCATAGGCATAATTCAGAACTAGGCATGGGCAATGGAGAAACTTCAGGATTAGTTGTTGTTTTGGAAATTCAGAGAGTTTAAGACTGTCTGCACAGGCTGTTCTATGCTACTTTGTCTTGGTGCTATCTTAATTTTTTAGCACAGATGCAATCCAGTTGCACAGTTTCCCTGAGTATTGGCTTATGTCGATTTGAGAATAGTTTAAAATATTCATTTGTGTTTTATTTTGGTTTCAAACTCATCAAGATACATTTTGTGTATCACAACAACAGGTATCAAAATCTTTCCTTGTATTTTACAGGAATCCAAAGTGAATGATCCAAGTTCATTAAATCAATTCTGTGCCCAAATTTCTTTGTAAAGAGGAGACACAGACAGCTAAGCAAAAGCTAATTTATGACAAAAATTACGATAATAGTCTAGTGAAGAATTGTTTCCTTTACTCTTTCAAACTGAATTCCTGCTGTAAAAGATTTTTTCATATGATTTACTAAATGGGGACTGGGTGACAATTTTGAGATTTTTCTTGGCTTAGGTTAGAGCAAATAATGCATCTTCAGAAGGATGTTAGTATCATCAGCTCTTCTAGGATAGTGTGCTGGGTTTACCTTGGCTGGATGCCAGATGCCCACCCAGCTGCTCTATCATTCACCTTCCCAGCCGGACAGGGGAGAGAGTAAGGTGGAAAACAACTTGTGGGTTGGAATAAGGCAGTTTATTGAAGCAGAAGCAAAGCAAAAGCTTACACATACAAAAGCAAAGTGAAACATAGCAGGGTTTATTCTCTACTTCCCATCAGCAGCAATGGTTGGCCACTCCCAAGAAGCAGGGCTTCAGCACATGTAATGGTTCCTCAGCAGGCAGCCACCGGAGACAGTGAATGGCCCCCTTCCTGCTCCTTGCCTTAGCTTTTATATCTGAGCTGAAGCCATATGGTATGGAATATCCCTTTGGTCAGTTTGGGTCAGCTGGCCTACTTATGTCCCCTCCCAGGGTCTCGCCCTCGACTGAGGAAGGAATGTTACAGTGCTGATGCTCTGCTCAGCAGTTGCCAAAACACCAGTGTGTTATCAACACCCTTATAGCTGCCAATGCAAAGCACAGCACTGTGAGGGCTACTGTGGGGAAACGAACTCCAGCTCAGCCAGACGCAATACAGATAGCTAGAAAACATTTTGGCAACCTTCTATTTTGTGTTCTTTTTGTTACTCTGAACTCTTCAGTCAAATTCAGTCTTCAAAGGCATTACTCTAATTCTCTTGGGAAAACTAGTGTTTTAAAAAGGAGATATCAAATTGACGACGTTAGTAGCTGGGTCAGAATAGATCGCATCTGATTATCAAGATTGAATGACAACATTATCTAGATGACACAAAATGCTTGGATCAAAAAACCAGATTTATTGCCTCATGAAAGTGTTATACATTTTGTTGATATGCTATTACTTTTTTCAGGAAGAATATTTGTCATCAGTTATAACTAATTATTTATTTTGAGGTGATATTTTTCCTTGTTATAAATAACCTGTTCAATATAGCTGTGAACATAGAAAACAGTCTGTTAGTAATAAATTCTTTACCTCATCTACCAAAGGGAGTACATGCGAATGCATGCAGATTCTTGCTGAAATTTTGAAGCATGTGCTATTTGTTGAGAAATATGTAACTTGGAAAACATACAAACAGCAATTGCAGCGGAAATGCTGCTTTTACATAATTCATTAGGCCTCTTTATTTTTTCTTCTCCCAGTGGCTTGGATGTGCGTGACCTTAATAACTTCAGTGATATCACCTCTAAATTACAGTGCAATGCGATAAGTCATGCCACCAGAGGTACATTGTGCCTGCCTGAAAGGTTGGCTTAGAGGCTTGAGAGCTGAAGTCCAAACGGCTTTCTAAAGAGACATTTTTTTCCCATGAGATCCTTGCAGACAGAAAACACCCTACTCGGAGATAACTTATAGTCTTAGTACTATACTACAGCGTGCTTATCTTCTGGTGCTGCTTGTGCATGCAAAACACAAACAGAGAGCCATCCTTGCATAGTCACTATTTGCATGGATAGAAAATATAATCTTGAGGGAGATTTTGGGGAGTAACTGAGGTGAACATCTGTTACCTATGTGGTTCTTACTAAAAGTGAAGGAAGATGTGTAATTCTAGTGCCTGAACATGGTGACAGTTTAGATACTATATATTAACATGTGGCTGATACCTGCCACCCACAGATTTCCTGCAGGTCCCATGTAATATATGCCAGCCACACGGGTATGTTGAGTGCATTTTAGTAATTTAAATGGTGTTATGTGACTACATGACATCACCCAAATTGTTCCCTTGATGTGTCATATGAATTAATCTTGAATTGCAGACATGGAATCGATACAAAGAAGTTTAAAAATCTACAGGAAGAAGAGTATTCAAGCAGTGACAGGTAATATTCTAAAGTTTCACAAACTCCTTTTGGTTTGCAAAAGCCTGCCAAAGTTTGAATATTTTAATAAATGTTATCTCAGTCCTGTAAGGCAGAAGAGCAAGTTGAAAATCTCAGTGGCAGTCTCCTCTAAAATGTCTTAACATATCAAACTTAGCCTGGCTGCTGCCAGCATGGTTGTATTTATTTATTTACTGAGAATGCTGTACTGACAGTCTCACTTTCCTCTTTCTGCTGCTATCAGAAGCAGAAATAGAAAATGCCTTTATCTTCCTCTATTCCCCTTTAGTCTTCCCAAAAGGCCAGAATCTCTCTTTTATCAACTGTTTCCTTTACAGCATGTTCTCTGTCCCTTGGCTTCTGATTTTTTCTTTGACCTATTGGATCCTTTACCATTGGGCCTTGTCAGCTATCACTCATTTTAGCAGCTAAAATTTGTCTTGTAATACTGTCCTCATTGTGTCAGTTGTCTCCTCCTCAACCCTATAAAAATGTGTAATATGAGCACATGATTTTGCCTGTTAACCACACTGAACAAAGGAATGGTGTTTGAATTGGTACTGCAATGGAAGAGACAAATATATACAAAATAGTGGATTTCATACTCTGAATCCATACAATTGCAAATGAAGCAATATAGAATAATGTGAATCCGCTTTCCTCTTCAAACTGTTATTATACTCATCTCCAGCACTCTGGCATTTTATAGGTTCTTAAGAATGAAAATGTATTAAATATCAGTGCATGCACAGTAAAAATAAATACTTTGGGGTTTTTTCCCCTACTTAATGCTTTTAAAATTCTGCTATAGCACAAAAAATATAAGACTCAATTTGTCTCTGGACAGTGATCTTAAAGGAAGTAGTTATACAAAAAACTCCATAAAATCTGCTAGCTCAACAGGATCTGGCTTGACTTCATTTGCTGCTGTACTGGACATGGATTCTGGGCTGGTAGTGCCCCAACACCCAGGCACAGCTCATGCAGCTGCAATTAGGACTGAAACACACACAGACATCTGGATAAGTTATGAACATCTGAACACTTGATGCAAGACTAAATGTTTAACTAACATTTTTATGAAGAGTTTGAGATTGTTTTTTCATAGTAACTTTGAGAGTGCTACATATATTTTAAAATGCAACTATTATACAGTTTATCTGGAATAATTAAGAGATTTTATTGCATTTTGATGTTGAATTAGGAAAGATTTAAATCTTGCAGAATGCCTCATGTTATAAATATATTTTCAAGGTATAAAAAATGTGATGACAGTTTCTGATAAAAATAATATTTCACAAAAAAACATTCCTTCCTGCTCATCAACTGCTGTATAATAGCACGAGGGTATAATATTGTGTAGCTCTCTGAATGCAGTGAATTCCTTGCTTATAAGTAGATGTGTACAACAAAATTCTTTTGTTCAGGTGATAGATATTTATTCAGCTGCATTTTTTTTTCATTTTACAAAGGACAAGAATTGCAAATTACATACATAGCATACATTTTTATATTCTTTTTAGAAATTCTTTATTTTCCTTCCAAGCCATAAAATAGTTTTGAATGCCAGCGTACTGAAAGGCAGAATCACTAACTGACAAGAGATCGTTTGTCTCCAGAATTTCAAGGTATCCAACTCTAATGTTTAGAGCAGGCAAAAAATCTTATTGCAGAAGTAGGAATACTCGATAAAATAACTTTCATATAATGCAAGAAATTTAAAGATCTATTGCTACAGATTACATAATGCATTTATGCTCTGATGAAATTGGAATCGCCTTCAAAAGATCAAGTGGGAAAACACTCTGATGGGCTACAGAAGAAGAGAAATGCCAAATATTTGCAACTATCATAAAATCACAGAATCACAGCATATGCTGAGTTGGAAGAGACCTATCAGGATCATTGAGTCCAACTCCTGGCCCTGAAATGGACCGTCCCCAAGAGTCACACCATGCACCTGAGAGTATCGTCCAAACTCTTTTTGAACTCTGTCAGGCTTAGTGCTGTGACCACTTCCCTGAGGAGCCTGTTCCAGTGCCCAATCACTCTCTGGGTGAAGAATCTTTTGCTAATATCTAACCTCAACCTCCCCTGACACAATTTCAGACCATTCCCTTAGGTTCTATCAGTGCATGCCCCTCCTCCTGGCCTCACAAGGAAGTTGTAACTGCAACGAGACCGCCCCTCAGTCTCCTCTTCTCCAGGCTGAACAGACCAAGTGATCTCAGCCGCTCCTCATACGGCTTCCCCCCAAGGCCCTTCACCATCTTCATTACCCTCCTTTGGACACTCTCTAAGAGCTTAACATCTTTCTCGTACTGTGGTGGCCAAAACTGCACACAATATTCAAGGTGAGGCCACCCCAGTGCAGAGCAGAGTGGGACAATCCCCTTCCTTGACCAGGTGGTGATGCTGGGCCTGATGCCCCCCAGGACATGGTTGGCCCTCCTGGCTGCCAGAGCACTGCTGATTCATATTCAGCTTGCCATCCACTGGGCCCCCCAGGTCCCTTTCCTTGGCACTGCTTTTCAGCATCTCATTCCCCACTCTGTACAAAATCCAGGGCTGCCCCATCCCAAGTGCAGAATCTGGTACTTTCCGTTGTTGAAGTTTAGAGCACAGTGTTTAGATTATGGTCTAAATAAACAGAAGCAGAGATTTCCTACATAATTAGAGAACTTGTGGATTAAATGGGAAGATGTGTTTACCAAATAGTGGTGGCTACTCAAGAATTACTGAAATTTTAAAATTTCAAACCTAGAACTACATGCACCTGTACATGTCTATCTTTAGTAACTTACAGTTCTTCATATTGCCAAAACATTAATGTCCAGTGCCATTCAAAGTGCTCTAGAGCTAACCAGACACATTGACATGGAAGTAGGGGAGAGAACAAGGAGAGATCCTGGCCTTACTGGTGCAATTTCTGAAGGTCATGCAATGTCTATGGGGAAACCTCAAATAATACTAGAAGTAAGTGCACAGGCAGTTGAACTGGGATGCTATTAGCTGCTCAGATGTTCAGCTGAAAGTCTAGCTAGCTTTCATCTGGGGATGTTAGAAGTAGTGTCTCAGGATTCAAATACAGAACAGGTGTCTAGCAGTGTCTGAAAAAGATAGCAGTATCCTACATGACCTCCAGAAGCTTTTCCAACTTAATTTGTGGTTACAAAAGAAAATGCAAATAAAATCTTACATTTATATCATAGATAAATAAAAAAACCTGTACCTATATTTGAAAACTGCATTTTCAATAAAAATTGCATTAATCAAATGATAATAGAAGTCTTTAAACTGCTCTTATTAAATCTCCTATAAGGCTTTGCCAATATATAATAAATATACCAGAGTTAAAATATTTTAAACAATAGTAATTGTGATGCAGCTTGGAGGGGAATGGTGCAAGTGGTGATTTGAGGTGGTCCAGTCACACTGCATTGAGCCTTCCCACTTAATAAGTTAATTCAACCTACATGAGGAGTAGATATAAACCACCAAATACCACAATTACTGTGTTTATTCAGAGCGTGTCTCTGTGACTTCAAAAAGGTTCAAGGAAATGGAAAACTAGAATTTGAAGGTCAAATTATTCCACAGAATAACTCCACTGATGCCAGCAGAATTATTATGAGCATACATTTGCTTTCCTGTCATAAGTGGTATAAGGAAAAGAGAGAAAAAATTTTACAGGCCTTCTAAATTAGCTCCATCTCATCTCTCCCATCTATTCTGTCCCAAATTAATTCACCCTGTCTTTCTCTGCTGCAAATAGCAAGAAATGAAAAACAACCCAAACTACCATCACGCTTCCTGAAACACATTTGTCAGTGGCAATTTTGAATGGAACATTTCCTACCTAAACAGGTAGTTGATTAATTTGTTCATGTTTAAACAAGAACTCAAGAGGCAAAACCAAAAAACATCTTTGTTTTTCAGATTACACAACCTGGAAGAGACACGGTCCTGATCTAACCGAAAGGCTAAATAGACATGCATGCAGCCTAAGAGCCTAAGAGCCATGGGGGTGAGAAAGAGAGGTGAAGAACTCCCAGTTGTTGTTTTCCCCTGTATTGCCTTATGCAGATTAGGTGAGCTAGATCTGCAGGATCTGAGATCTCCGTGCTCAAACTAAATTAAAACATTAAAATAGAGTAATTTAAAGCAATCATTAGTACTGGTAAAAGGCAAGCGTAGATGATGGAGGATTTCCATTGGAAATAACTCTGAAGAGCTAAGTTTAGTCTTAGCCCTGTGAATGTTAACACATGGTGATCAGACATTAGACATGGCAAACTAGAAAGTTTTATAGGTTAGTGCATTCCTCTTTCTAAGCTGGTTTGTCTCGGTATTAACACAAAAAATCAGTTTTTGAAACTGCTTTCTCCAGCTTACTCAGTGCTTTTGAACTAAAATTTGTCCAGAAAAGCCCACACTGCTCCAATGATGATACCTATATTTTTTTTCCAAATGATCTGATATGACATGTCTTCTAGTTTCCCTTAATGCCATGGCTGTGCATATGTGTTCTAATAGAAGTAAAATACCTATTCTGAAAAAAAAAAGGCAGATTTTTTTGTTAGTTTTTTTTTTTTTGGTATTTTGGAAGACTAGGAGAGTATTACTGATGAAAATAAACACACATAAAAGATATTTGCTAAACTTTTCCCTGGTATTATTATTTTTTTTTATTGTGAAGAAAATTACTTTCATATTGGAACTGAAAAGAAAGAAATCATAAATTCAAATACACAGAAACAAATAAAACCTGTAGTAATTTTTTCAGAGAAAAGCAGTACCATAAGAAGTGAGCTATTATTTAAAAATAAATGTGTGAAGCACAATAAAAGACAAAGCCAAATTGTATATGCAATTATTTTATATGTGCAATAAGACTAGTTTTAAAGCTTTATTAGCAATTGTGGGTTTAATTAGGCTTGCAGTACTGCACATCCAAATACCCTGTGTTTAATCCTCACTTAGAATAATGGTTGAAATTGCTCCTGAGGTACTATTTCCATGTGTTTGCATTCATGCAATTGCACATTAGTGTGGCTCAAAATGCATGCTTTAAATGGACATAGCCACAAGACAGTGCTCAGTCAAGAGGACAAAATAGTCAGCTTGCTTGCTGTTAAGGAAGTGTAAAGTTAATCCAGAAGATTAATTGTGACTGGCACAATCACTGAGAGTTATTATTATTATTTTCTTTGGGACATTTTAGAATTTTAAAAAAATATTTCATTATTTCAGAATTTGGATTGAAATGTCAATATATTCATCCCGGAACAAATGAAGTCAAGATGTCTCACATGTGGTTCCTTCAGATATTTTATGTTCTAAAATATCTACTCTCTACTAATTTTGAGATCTGATTAGACTATGTCACTTTTCATGGCAAAAAGTAATGGTAAGGGATCATAGAAACAGTGAGTTAGTGAATATGACACATGAAGGAAAGTATAGAAAAAGACAAGACATTGCCATATGTATTGCATATTTGGAAATTACTGATGGAAAATATAGATTTTCAATGACCAGCAACCTCTGCAGCTTTAAAAAAATCTCAATAACAGAAATGTATCCTTAAACAGTTATTTGAAAGAAAATACATAATTTGTCTATTTTCTCACATTTAAGGAATGCATTTTAAACACATATGAGGTTTCATTTTGTGCTAAGGACTTTCAATTGAAGAAAAATAAATCAAAAATTCAAGTGGAGATAATTTCTATACTGTGAAAATATAACTTCTAGTTAACTTCATGGCAACTGAAAGAATCAATAAAAGTGAAAACATGAGCAACACAGATCTCATTTCACATTACTTATTTTCTATATTTTCTGTTTGATTAAAGTCACAGGAAGCTTAGCTGCTAAAGACTCATTTAATTGACATATATTAATTACTATGAAAAAGCCAGTTAAGTTAGCAAGAAAAGAAAGAATCATTCTGAAGAGTGGCTAACTTCATGCAGGTGAATTCTTCCCTAGCCATCAACTGATTACAGTAGGAGAATACTTGTCTCTCTCCCACGTAGACAACTGCACTTGAGAACTTAATTTGTTTATGATTTGGAGTTGAATCACATTTAAAATCCTTAGTGTTCCAATTTTAGAATTTAGTTGAGTTGGCTTCTAATGAACATGCACTTCTTATCTGACAGTACTAAAAATATTAAAGTAGAAGCAAACTTTCCTCTGTGAAGGCTGTCTGTATGAAAAAGAGTTATTTTTTGGTTATAGCTGAAACAGGTTCTTTGATTTTCTTCATTTAGAAGACTTAAATTTAATGACTGCCATTAAGCATAACTGCCACAGTAGTTAATCCCATACTCAAGCTGTAAATATGTCTAGCATTTGTAGGTGTTGAATGAGTAATATCCTTCTACCTAGTCCCCCAGGTTATACATAGAAAAGAATTTTTGGTAGAAGGCAAATGTGTACATCTGTGTTTTATCAGTTAAATAAGGACATATGCACATACATATTCAACATTTTATCAGTGATATAAATAAACACTCTCTACATACACACACACACACACACACACAGTGTGTATACACACACTGATACACACACATATTTATACTGTAAGTATCTAATTAATTACTTCCCACTAGATGATATAGAGCTCAATAAAGTAATTGGAAGTCTTACCTTAACTTTTACAACTAGTCTTTTGACAGGCCCAATTTTTAATTTATAAGCTGAAGCATAATCAAGACTAATTTAGGTTGTAATTATTCAATACCTATCTGAAATAGATATTAACTTCCCCAAAAGTTTTATTTTTAGTAACATCTGCTTAATCTGTTTAACAAAAGTTGCAGACACACTTTGAACTGTGCTATCCAGTAGAAGGTGATACCAGAAATACTATAAATACTATGGAGTTTTATCAAAAGTAATATAATGAGCAGAGAGACTGTGGATAAGAGGACACTGGTCTGATATCTAGTAGCTTTTCTGCTTGATGTCTACTTGGTGCAAAGAGGTATAAAAGACCCCCAAACTTTAAGACTTCTAATGAGAAAAAGCTACCTGTCTATCTAAAAAAAATAAAAAAATTGTAGGTGTGAAGAAGGAGTATAAATTTTTCCTCCAGGTGTGTTTCAGCTGTAATTTCAGCAGAAGTTTCTTAGGGTTTCTTGCTTTCAGTATTTCTTGCAAGATTTTCTTACAGGGAGATAATTATAACAGCAAATCCCATTTTAGATATCAAAATATAAACATATCTAACTGCATTTCAGCCTATCTAAAGAAGGTGGTTCGCATTGTTAGTACTAAATGCATCAATTATAATTACTCTTAGATATGGTACAGGATAATTTCCATGAAACCTCTCCAATATATTGCTCTTCTTGTGCTTGGAAAAACTATTTCTTTTCCTAATTTCATTTTAAAAGAAAATAAAATATCAACTGGGCTTTTTTTTTTTTTTTAAAGCATAAGGGAAATCCAACCACATGCATTTTCTTTTACTCAGTGTAAGATGCATCCTCATGGAAATTCTTCTCCTTCTGCTGGAGAATATGTCATTTTTGTCTGAATTTCAGAAGTCATAATGAGATTGGTGTTCAATGAAAAAACCCTTTATAAAACCTCTCACTCACAGTAATGTTAGTGAGTGAGATGTGTAGTGTCCTTAGCAGTGTCCCTGCTGAATAAACCATATTTCTAAGCTGATTTTACTGGTTACTAATGCTTATAAAATGAAAGTACTGATAGATAACAGTGTTATTCAGTATTCCCGTGATCATTCAGGAAATGTTTTAGCTAGACAAGAATCATACAACAGAGGAAAGAGACGCCACATCCTTTGCGAAGCCTGATGATGGCTACATGTTCTTTCTGAACTGATAGCAATGGTAACATATTAAGCATTAATTAACTAAGATAGTTACATTATTATTTTAGGTTTTATTTTACCATTTTCCTTTTCTATAAATTTAAGAAAAAACCTGAAATTATTATCATCTGAGCCTTTTGTTTAAAGTGTTAATTACACCAGAGTTCTAGATGTATTTCCATTACAATAGTGCCTGCAACCTCTTAGGTGATACCCAAACAAGTTAGAAAAAAAACATTTTCAGTATTTCTGTTCCTGGACACTTTAAATTATTTGGTTAGTTAGTTGAAAAATAAGGCAAAATAGAGAACTTTATGTGTGTAGGAATGCGAAGAATGTATGTAGAATGTATGTATGTACGTAGAATGAAGACCCCTCATTTTACTGAACAGTGTGTTTTGCTCTGATATTGTACGATAAATACCAGTTAGAGACCTGTGAAGCTTTGACTTCCCATTTAGTAAGAATTTTCTCTGTATAACAAACCCAAATGAAAATATATGAAAGAAAGGAAAGCAGTGTAGTATTCCCTTTCTTTTAATATCTCAAAACATACATATTTCTACTTTCATCCCTTGATATCTGATAGCCTAATTCCATTTTAGGAGAGATGAATTTTTCATTCTTTGACTTCATGGAGTTCCTGGCCTCAACAAAGCACCATCTTAACATTGTAGTAGAAGTAGGTTTAGACACATACCCTGTAGAGGGATCATTTTTATGCTCAACCTCAGTGTTTACTCCTACAATAGCTTTGTTTATGCTATTTGAGCAAGCAAAAGAGAACGCATTTTGAGTGCTTGGCAGTAGTCATTGCAACATAGTCTGGAAGAAGGTAGCTAATACCAGCTTACAAATTGAATAGTGTCAGCATCATCATAACACACTTATTGAGGAACGTGAAAATAAAATCCGTGGAATTAATATTGATAATTTTCACGAGTTCATAGAATGGTAGCAGTATGATTTACAATGAATGTCAAAAACCTGTCTCCATGGAAACATAAGTTATAATAAACTACCTGAAATTAATAATGTAACGTTTCAGGTTAAGTATTCCTGTAACTTGAAACTGCTCAATTCACTGACAAAATAGGCACAGTCTAAAGGACTGCCTTAAGACACAGTCCCTTTTAAATCCTGGCTAAGAGAACACTTTATAATTTCACTTACAGAGTAGCCACAGTTACGCCTTAAATTATTGTTTCCAATGTCTATATTAGAACAATAAACAAACAAAATTTGTTTTTATATAGATTTGCACATATTAGTTACGTCACCATTCAGGAATCAAAGACAGGGTGTACTTAGCAGGGCAGCTACTGCTCCAGAAGTACACAAATCTCCTTTAATTGAGGTACTAAGTCTACCAGTCTCATGCCAATGGCTTCGGGAACTCTTAGATGGCAACTTGCACAAGCCTCGGTATTCAAATCAATCCCTTAAGACTGCAGGAGGTAGCTGTTCTCTCTTAGAACTTCTGATATCACATCATCCAGGATATTCTCCTAGAAAATTTTGCCTCAGGTTGCTGGATCTATAGGGAAGAGGAAAGTTTAGTCATGAGAATGATCTGGTATGTATCTCTAACAGGCACACAATGAAGGGTATTTGTAACAGGGTGCTTGAAGTTATCTCACAAATTTAGAGCAATGACCTGTGGACCTGTATCATTTTGTTCATGGAATAAATGAGAGGTGGTGTTATTTTGATGTAACCAGGAATAGTGCTACTTGGTGAGACAGTTCATCCTGAAAACAAAATCTACGCAGATGAGCACAGCAGTATTATCTGTCCTTCATCACAGCTTCCCAAATTCAAAGACAGGTCAGACAGGTAATCTTGTGTTTTGAGAGAAATAAATTTGAACTGCTGATGACAGTTTCCTAATGGTGACACAAACAATCCTTCTATTGGGATTTTATTCATTTAAATTTGGGTAATTTTTTAGGGAGGCTATTATATTTAAATTGTTTATTTGCTGGTTTGCTTGTTTGAGGGGTTATGTTAAAGCAGTCCTACTATATTCTTCTTCTTCCTGTCCCATACACTCTCCTATCTATTTTGTTCTTTTTCTACTCATGGTGACATACACTGCATCATCTGCTACTATGAAAATTGTAACAAATAGCCTTTGATGGCAGAGCCACAGCATAAGTGAAAGCTTTTTGTAATCTTTTAGACTATTCTTCACATTTTACATTTCTGTCATGACAGCTTCATTTAAACCTTATGCAATCTTCGGGGAAAATGGAAATAGGTTACCTTTATTTTTAAATGATGTGACAAGGACTAAAAGCAAGGAAATGCCTTCCCTGGCTACAAAATCATATTTTCAAGAAAACTTTTTTATTACAGCAATATCAGCTGTATGTAAAAAGTTTGAGATGTCATTTCAATTAGACAAATGAAAAATTAAATATAAGACATTCTTTAGCTGTCAGTATTTACTTGAAATTCAAGCTTTCTGTGCAATCTGTCTGTACATTCAACTTTCTGCTATAAAATGTACATAATGCTTACAATATTTTTTATTCTGTTGAATGAACAAAGATATTAGTATAATTATAGCATTATACCAATGAGAATGTAGAAAATATAAGAAGAAGATGAATTCTCACACCCCCTCCATATTAATGAATTTCATAGTGTATGTTGGAATAGATAATGTACCATACTTGGGGTCATATACAAAGAACATAATTTCCTACCAACACGTTTCCACGGAAAAAAAAAATAGAGCAAATTGGTTTCATCTAATTTAAGTTTCATATTGCTCTAGGAAATTAGTCTAAATTCAGTGTGGAATATTGCTGACAAATTAAAATTTGGAATTTAAATAAGTTTGTGGCTATTCAGTGTAAGATATTGCATCTGTGATATTTTATTAGTCAATGGAAATGTTGTAATATCTGGTAAGGGAGGACAGTGAATGTCTTCTGCATTATGAATCAGATATCTGCCTACATGGTAGAATTTAAGCTTGATTAATAGATAAAGCTTGTTTTAAGTTGTTTACATGTAGTAATATTTAGGGGGAAATACATTTATAGGAAAGCAGCAAACTCATCAGGAAATAGCATGGTTTGTCCTATATTAACTGCAAATAAATTTTTTTCCCTCTCTAATAGTAAAGATAAATTCCCACCCCAACTTCTTAGTGCTTGGACAGTGTATTTTGTGGCAGTTTAGTCTCTGAAACTATGATTGAGAAGGAGGAAATAAAATGATATATTTTAAAGGAAAAAATCCTACTGTAACAGAAATAACAATTCTTTCTGGTTACAGGTACTATTACAGCAAAGAAAAAAAAAAAATCATGTTCTTTCAACTGTGAGTAATCCATTCAATCCTCCCTCCAAACTAAATACTCCAAAACTGTCAATGAAATTCGATGTTAAATCTGGTTGTCTCCAATGAAGGCAATTGCTTTATTCCAGATTTACTGTCTTGCAAGAAGAAAAGACATAATACAGACTTCACAGGCAAGACACTAATTTGGCCTTGACACGATACAGTGTGAAAGAAGAAACATGCAATTGCAAAATAAAACTGCTGCATTCCAAACAATACATTTTGCAACTTGTTTTAATCTTTGGCTCTGATTTAGACAGTGTTAAACCACTTCTGTACAAAGTGTCATGGATGAGATACATTACAACCCATAGTGGATCTGTATGCTAAAGTTTATTTAAAAAGCAATGGGAGTAGAGATTTTACCCTTCTTGATTACCCCATGTAATTTCTTGGTCCTTTACCGCTCTCAAAGGCACGCTCACTTAGACTCCAATTCTGTAATGGAGATCATTTCTGGTCTAGTAAACACAGATGGAAAGCCACGTTGGTGTGTACTCCACAGCTGCTTGAAGTTACCAGTCTCAGGCATTACCCACGATGTCGCTGGGTGCTCCATGACATTTGTCTCCAAGGATATGCCTCCGTTTTCGGGGTATTTTTTTCTAGAACTTTCCTTCTCCATCTAAAAATCCTATATCCAGATGCGCAGAGTGTGATCAATCTCCTAACTGGTGGTCTGTTTAGTAATTGGAGGTCTCATTATGTACTGTAGTCTAGGTGTTTCCAAAATCCGCAGCCAGGCCTTCCTTATCAAATTATTTTTCAGTTTTAAAAACTGAAACAAAAGCAGGAGGAACTCATATGAGAGGGGAAAAAAAATGTATTGTTCTGGAAAAATTCCATTACAAGAAGGGCTAGGAAAGTAACGATCACAAGGTGTTCAGTCCTTAAGATTTCATAAACCAGTGGTAGTCGTAGAAAATTATTTTCAGTGTGGGGTAGTTTTTTGGTAAACAAGACACCTTTTCACTCATCTATAAAAAAGGAGTTGCTTACTTTTTTTTTTTTTTTTTTTTTTAATTAGCCACTGAATTCAGGTGGTTTTTGAATTCTGAGGAAAATAATCAGTACGTACAGCTGTCATAATTTCACGCACTTTTATCTTGTTCTGCCAGCTAGCCTTTTTAGTATCTTTTTCCCAACACTAAACTCTGCCTATGATAAATTAAATCCAAAAGACTTTGTCTCGCTCCCTGCCTGCCCTGTCTTCTCCTTAAACTCTCTTCTCCAGTCTAGCACTTTCTGTTGTAATCCCCACTCTCACATCTCATGCTTCCCAGTGATCTTTAGGTTATATAACTATTTCTTAGAAACCTCCTCTAAGAAGTTACTTTTTTCTTTCCTTTTTTCCTCTATTCCTTGCTTACTAGCCTCCTTAAATTTCATTCAGAAACTTTCATCTTTAAGGAAATGGCACCATCAGAAGGATAGAGGGAAGTATAGGAAAGAAAACTTCATCTGGTCTTCTGTGTCTGGTGCTATTCTCAAAGCTGATGTGTTTTGGAAGGAAAAACCTTCTTAATCTTTTTTTTACAAGTCACTTTTTACTTTTTTAGTATCAAACACATCCTTTAAACAGCAAATAGGAATTGTGAAGGGTTAAAGTATGAGTACTGCAGATGCAATCTTTCGGATACATATCCACCAGATATTGAAATAAATATTATTTAAAAGCTCCAAGGCTTATCTCAGTGTTTTTAATGTGACCAAAACAACCTGAATTAATAGGTAGACTAGAGAAATTGTGTCAATTGTAATTCAGTGGACTTTCCTCTCTGTCACATTAAGCATCAAGATCTTCAGTGAAAATTACTGAAATTTTTTGTGCAAATGTTGATAATTTCCCCATCACCTCCTCTTTCTTTCTTCATAATAAATTCATCTGGCAATTTTCATGCTAATTGGAAATTTTCATTTTAAATGACTTATGCTTAACAAAGTTACATGTGAACCTAGCTTTTGTAACAGGGAGAGTTCAATATTTCAATTATAGGTCCAACAATAACTCCACATATAAAATTTGCTTATTTGGGGAAGTTAAAGTATTTTATTTTCTTTAATTGCTTTAGATGAAAGCCATAAACAAATGATTCATATTGAAAATATTTACCGTTC
Source organism: Cephalopterus ornatus (assembly GCA_013396775.1). Classification (NCBI taxonomy): domain Eukaryota; kingdom Metazoa; phylum Chordata; class Aves; order Passeriformes; family Cotingidae; genus Cephalopterus; species Cephalopterus ornatus. The sequence continues at coordinate 48,468 of VZRE01004330.1, read as the reverse complement.
TTTGTTGCATTCATTACAGATAATTAATAAGAAGTTAAAAAAAATTCAAAAGGCTTCCTATTTTAAAAAGTGCACATATATTAGTAAAATTTACGGTTATTACTAGCATCTCTGAAAATTTATCTACATATATTTTTGTCCATTGCAACCTGGATAAATTTCATGTTTCTGAACATAAAAGTAACCCAGTTGATGTTTATGTATCTTTTGTGTTTTATGTCGGTGTTCAGTACCATACACTATATTATTTTTGTGCGATTCCATATTCCCATTTTTATTACTTTTTTACCTATCTGGCTCATAGGGAATTATATGCGTATGACAGCATATACACTTCACAGCCAAATCTAGTTTTCTAATACAGATTTTGAATTAGCAAGGCCAGCAACAACTATCCCAATAATATTGCAGTAACAATACTAACAATACGTATCCACAGTGAAATAGCTCACTATTATATTAAACATATATTACAAGTTCAGATTTTTTTCTTTGTTGTAACTTTCTTTGGTTTAACTAAAAAACTTTAAGACTAGTAAGCATATGAAAAGTTGGATCCAAAGCTCAATAAATCTGTTGTGACCACGATGAGAGGCTTGGAATCCAAGAAGGAAACTCTAAAAGTTAATCATGTCTTTGCTATCTTATTAGTGTAGCAGTGCATATGTTTTTTCTTGTAAATGTTTATACATTATGCAACTCAGAACACTTAGGAATTGCGAAAGGAATATGACACCTGAATGTGAATAATACGTGGATTTATACCTTTAGCAATTCTCTCCTGTGTTAAGAACTGGGTCCAAATCTTGACCTAATATTGTCAGTCTCCACATAACTTTGCTTAGATCTAGGAGAAGGTTGGGGAAGAAACATTTGGGAGCTGGAGGAATTTAATAGCATATTGAATAATTAGATTAAAATAATTTGATTTAAATAATTTGATTAAAATATTGCTGTTTATCTAACAGTGACTACTATCTGATATTCCTCAGATATTTCCTTCAGCTATTATTTTGCTTGCAGCTCAGTCAGAGAATACAATGCATGGGGAAAACCATGAAAGATCATAAGATAATCAAAAGACCAACTTTCAGAGTCGAAAATATTTTCCTTCTGTTTCCTTGGTATTTCTTTTTCCATGTTCACCAATTTTCTCCTCTTGAAAACAAATTTAATGAAATCGTAGAATGGTTTGGGATGGGAGGGATCTCTAAAGATCCTCTAGTCCAAACGCTCTGCTATGGGCACAGAAATTTTCCAACAACACAGGTTGCCCAAAGCCCTGTCCAATCTTCAACACTTCCAGGGATGGGGCTTAAACAGCTTCTCTGGGAAACTTCTTCCTGTGTCTTACCACTCTTATTGTAAACAATTTCTTTCTTATGGTGAATGTAATTCTTCCCTCTTCCAATTTGAAATCATTGCTTCTTACCTTGTCAATAAAATTATGTTTGTGCTGTGTTTTTGAAATGCCAAGCATATCTTAGTATTTTTATTAGTAAAAAGAGGGCCATGGAAGGATCAGGGCAATCATCACAACAGCATAGGGTCTTTGTAAGGCTTTGAAAATTAGGGATATGGCTCCTGTCTGCACTGTGGTCATTTGTGTTACCCATATATATATTTGTCATATAATCTTGGCAAAATTTATATGTGTTGATCCTATACAATTACAAAAAAAAAAATACAAAGAAAGTTTGTCCTGAGTGGAAACATGATAATTTATGCTAATGTAAAGAAAACTTCAAAATCAACTTTAGTTAATGTGATCTTTCCCCTTTCATATCAAGTTAAAAATAATCATAAAGTTCTGGTTCTATGGTCTGGGACTGAAGCCTTTGTTGTAAATTCTTTGCTTTAAATTTTTCATCCAAATCATGCTTAGTCTTAAGAAAAAAAGGAAGCAAAGATATAATATTGAATTTAGTGTAGATATTAGTGCTGAAAAGGAAACATTAAACAAAGCCCCACTCCCACCCCATCCCCAAACATCCATCTGAAGAACTGAATGCCAAAACTATAATATATCCTGGAAAAGCAGTTACTGTCATAGAATAAATGAGTACTAGTTTTCAGTTCTGTGATTTTGAGTTTTAATCTAGTGCTGGAGGATCAAAATTCTAATACACTGATATTATACTTGTGCTTAAACAAGCTTCGCATAGCTTATAAATGTTTCAAATACTTTTAAGATTCAGTAGTCAACATGAAGGTGCCTGTGATTCTTCCATTGTTGTTTGTTTGCATGCTTTCTAATTCATTCCTATCACTGCATTAGAATAGACAAATTTATTATAGTTTTTGACACCAAGTATATTTTTCCTGTCATCTTTCCATAGTGAATGACCTACTGTTTAAATGAGATGCATGTGTTGTGTCTTGAAAACAAAAGAGAAATCAACAGAAAAATTGAATCTTAAAAGTTGTTTTAGTCTTTAAAACAAATAAAAATATATTTTGAAAGGAAAAAAACCCCACAACAACCAACCAAAAAGCATCTCCTCCATGAAGAGCTAATATGTAGGTATTGAAATATTCACGTAGAGCCACAGAGTGATTGGAGTTGGAAGGGACATCTAGAGATCATCTAGTCCAGCCCCATGCTAAAGCAGGTTCACCTAGAGCAGGTGCCACAGGATTGCATCCAGGCAGGTTTTGGATATCTCCAGGGAGGCTCCATGGCCTCTCTGGAGAGCCTGTTCCAGTGTTCTGACACTCTCTGAGTAAAGTTCTTCCTTGTGTTCAGGTGAAACTTCCTGTTCTTCAGTTTGTGCCTATTGCCCTTATCCTGTTGATGGGCATGACTGAAAAGAGTCTGGCCCCATCCTCTTGACACCCATTCTTAAGATGTTCATATGCATTGATAAAATCCCCTGTTGGTCATCTCTTCTCCAGGTCACACTGACCCAGCTCCCTCAGACTTTCCTCATAAGAGAGAGCTCCAATCTCTTCATCATTTTCTTAACTGTTCACAGGACCCACTCCAGGAGCTGCATGTCTCTCTTGTACTGAGGAGCCCAGAGCTGGACACAGCACTCCAGATGCAGCCTCACTAGGGCTGAGTAAAGGGGCAGGATCACCTCCCTTGACCTGCTGGCAATGCTCTTCCTAACGCACTCGAGGATACCATGGGCCTTCTTGGCCCCAAGGGCACACTGCTGGCTCATGGACATCTTGTCCACCAGGATCTCCACACTTCTTCTCCACAGAGCTGCTTTCCAGCAGACAGCCCCCAGCCTGTAGTGGTGCATGAAGTTATTACTCCTCAGGTGCAGGACCCTGCACTTGTCTTTATATCACCAATAAACTTGCTGAGGGTAACTCTATCCCTTCATCCAGACTATTGGTGATATTCCCAACTGTATTTTCCAGCTTATTCTTTCAAATGCATAAGGAGTTTGTACACACCCAACATGAGTGAGAAATTCTTATGATTTATAATTTCCCAGGGCACATGATAATCTGAAAAAAAGAGATCCTTTTCCTACTTGTTTCATACTTTCTCATGCTATTGATTGGATACCAGATGGTTAGCTGCTTATGAAAGGGACTTGCTGCATAAAGTTGCCCTCTCCATTGTTGGGTTTGTAATTGATTTTATCCTTTTCCCTGCTTGTTTTTTTCTTTTTATTATTATTTTCTTTTTTGCTCATGGTTATTCCCTTCACAGGCACATAAGCACTCTTTTCCCTGAGGTGAAGAGACTGTCAAAATTCATGAATCAGTGGAGGCATTCTGCCTGATTTCTTGCAGTGCTCTGAAGACCTATTGTTTTTCTGAAAACACTGCAAATTCCAGATCTATGTAGGAGACAATCTGTACAGCAGTATCAATTCCATGGTTCTGTACAGTAGTATTCCTGTGTTTATTAGTTGGGGTTACATTTACAATGACTTCCTCCAAACACACTTCCTCCAAATACACAACTTCAGTTTAAAAAAAAGACCAAAATAAAAAAATTGATGATGATATTTTGACACTTTTCACTTGAAAGACAATTCATTCAGGATTGCAATATGATTTTTCATTTGTTAGACTTCAGAGTATTCCTTTTTTTTTTTTTTCCAGACAGTTGAAATTTATCTGGTTAAAAAATGCAAGAATTAGGAATTAAATATTGAAACTCAACAATCACTGAACAAATTCTACTGATCTAACAAAGAAAAGAAGATAGCAACCTCCAATAAATCCAATCTGGAAACTGGAAACTGGCCCAGTTTCCAATGTCAGAGTAGTCTGACACAGAAATAAAAACTTAACTCACATAACTGTAGTATCTGATCTTTTAAAAATTAATACTTAATCCTATTATTGCCTACTCACATTACTTCTTTGAAGGAGATATTTTTAAATGTGAACTCCTCCTGTTCATGTTCTCAAAGCATTTGGAATTCAATCACTTTATATATTAATTTTTCTCCCACAGTATGCACTGTGAAGTGGGATTCAATTTGGTCTGAGTTTGAATTAGTGAATTGGAAAATAATTTTTTGTTAAAAACTAAAAAACTGCTGTGTATCATAGGAATAATAATTTTAAAAGAGTATTTTTATTATTCTTCAGTAAAAATGCATATGAATTACAATGATACTGAGTAGCCAGAATTATTTAGCTCCTGAATGAATAAACTAGGCAAACCAAAGTGTAAGAATATTTGGTTCATATCTAGTACTTTTACTGTATATTAAAACAGGCCAATGAAGTTTCACAGATTTCATGGAAAGTAGGAGACAGAAAAAGAGACATGAAAGAATGAATACATTTTCCCAGGGGCATTGCTGTGAAAACACCTATTGCCTGAGCACTAACACAGAGTTCTCCGTGTAGAAAGTCAGCAAGAACATTTTTGCATTATCTTTATTCAGTAGAAAATGGTGGATTCATTTCATTTAGCTTAATCAGCTGAACGTTCAGTGTCTGCTCTGTTCTTAGATCTTTCTGTAGCTAATAGAGAAGTGTTACCTACAGCCATCTCATCTATATATTAGATACATCTCAGAATAATTGATTTTTCATTTCACTGGCTAAATGAAGAGCAAACCTTAGATTAAGCACTTTGTGGAGGACCAGGCATAAGCATGTAAGCATGTTGTCTCAAACATTTACTGTTATGCTGCGACAGAAAAGCTGTGATTGGAAGAGAGAGTCCTATGAAAGCGGGACAGAGCTGTTCTGAACCAACTTCCCTTTCTGTCGCTAGGCTTGCAAGTCCGCCTTGAGAGCCACGCTCAATGCACCTGTGTCAAGTTTTGGGCGCCTCATTAAAGGGGTCTCCAGGACCACCACAGACTTCCAACTCCCCCAACTCATTTCCTGGAGGGCTCTAAAGGGTTGACTGCACATGCATGAACATTAGCAAATGGCACAAAAATTAACGGGGCGTATACTGGGGAAGCTATAAATGGAAGACCACGGTTCTGGGCTTTTGTTGACCCCAGATCCTGACCATCCATGGTGGCAGGACTGACATGGAATCTAAAGGCTGGTGATCTTTTTCCTTCACTTTCTTCTCCACTTTGAGTCTCTCCTCTGTTTTATCTCAGGCAAGTGTGACAATCATATTCTACCCTTTACTCCATACTGGAGTTTGATGAGAGAGTTGGGAGTTTGTTAAAGTTTGCTGTAAAAGGTTAGAGCCTGTCAGCGAACACTTCTACAACTATATAGTGGGCTGGTTGCTAGAATTAAGGCAACTATATAATAAAATAGAAGAGTTCCTTGACACAGGGACTTGTGTCTATTAAGCCGAAAGAGAATTTTTAATGACCATCACTCCTCCTTCTGGGTCATGGCACACTTTAATTACAGGTTGTTAAATTTAATTGTGTCAAATAATATTCATGTGCATGTCTCTCTCCATTTCAGGGTGCCAGGAGTTGCAGAAATTGTCTATATTCAGAATATTTCTAAGATTTATTCTGGAATAATATTCATCAGTGTCAGCAATAATTGAGAAGAGAAAAATACATTTTAAATACTTATATCAGTCAGAGCCATCATCAGAACTTTACTCAGTTTTCATCAGAGGTTTATTATCACACAATATTACCAGAGATTTACTGACTTAGAAAGATTCAAATGATACAGAAAAGTCAGCATAGCATTTGGTACTGAGTCAGCATACTTTTTGCCAATGATATCCTCAAATTAACATTTATTAGCATATATTTTGCAACATGAACCTTTCTATGCCAAAGAAATTTAGACCTTCCTGGAGTATCCTTTAGGTTATACAGTTTCCTATTCCTTTGCCTTCAAAACCTAGGACCAAACTCCTTGTGTATGAGTACTTTACCCATGTGGTGATAGTATAAATTAGTAAACGTTCCTTAGTATGTAGAAGTAGAATGGCAGGTGTCCATAGATCAGCATAAGATTTTTTTTTTTCTGAAAATCTATGAGAGACATTAAGGAAAAGTGAAGAACTGAATGAGGAAAAAAGTAACAGACAAAATCCTTACTGAAACGAACAGATGATATAAAAATAATAACAGCAGAAAAGTCAGCTCCTTTGCTTTCACTATTTGAAAAATGGGAAGCTAACTAGGAAAAGATGATGCTCTTCCATTTGGGAGGATTAGAGTAGGTGGCTCACTAAATGCCAGCACCTTGCTCAGTGTTTCTTAGTAGACGGTCAAGGAGAGTAATACACCGCCCACTTTCTGCATTGTTCTGAGCCAATATAAAGATCTGCGATTCAGCCTTTCTGGAGGTCTTGAAACTGAGCAGTCTACTGAGACAGTCATGCATGAAGCAAGTTTACCATTATTTTTCCTTCTGATGCTGTAGCCCAGCTATGAGTCTGCTCATATACAATGCCCATTTCAGAGTGGCCTTGACTATGAAGGGCCTAAAGCTAGTTGTGGATTCCACTTTTTATTGTGTTTTACCCATTTTATTCTCCTTTTCTTACATGTGTGGTCTGTTCAGGCTCAATTAAGGTCCTGCAAAGGCCAAGGCACAGATCAGCTACGTGAAGGATCTCCCTAATTTATTCTTTGTTAACCAGATTGTATCTCTGAAGTGAATCAAAGGCTTTACGTTCTCTAACTAAATTTCTGTATTACTGTTTGTGAGATTAGCTGGAGGATATTTTTTAAAAGTGTCTAAAATAGCAAAGCATCAGATTTCCCAGGCTGTACAGGAACATGGCCGAAATTGGCATTTGGCCTTATTACAATCATTCCCACTTAGAAATATACTCAGAATATACAGACAGTATGTCTAAATTCTCTCTCTTCATTTTCAAGTCAGAAAATATGAATATTTCTAATTTGCAGACTCAGATAAATATTTTAATTTGTAGTCTTCAACTTCTTGCAAACACTTTCAAAACACTTTTCCCAAGTGTGATAATTTCAAATTCCACAAATATCACCATGGCTTTCAGTTTCTTTAATCATATGTGGTCTCAGTGGTTTGTGATAATTATGGATATGTAATTGTAAAGGAGATGTGTTCTCCGCTTATTAAAATAGGGGCATTTACTTTTTAGAGAAAGATGAAGTTAAATCTTACAAACCAAATATGAGTTGGTCCAAGTGCGACATATCATGGAAGCATTTTGGTATTAGATGCTTTCATAGATTCCTACTTAATCTCTGTACCTTATTTTGCTGTTCTGAAAATAGAAATAATACTTTCGGGACTTATAGAAATACTAAGGATGCCAAATCTATATAAACTTAACCTCAGCTTGATCAAATGTTGGCATTTTGAGGAACAGAACAGGCAGTTCTCCCTCAACTGTTCAAGACAAAGCTGCCTAAATGATCTTCTGAATTGTGGAACTTTGAGACCCTGAACAGTGAAACAGTTAGATAGTAAAGACAGTAATACAGGATATAAAAATTACATTATCAGTTTTTTCGCTAACAGGCTGCCACCAAAGATACCATAACATGTTCTTTGATTTAGTTATTTTAAAATGCATGGTTTACTATTGTTAAATACTGTTTATTGTTGTTAAAATCAAGGTAATGATTTGTGCCCTATGTTGAACTGGTATTTCTGAAGAGTGTCCTAGGAGAATCCTGAGTTCATCCTAGATTCCTGACAGATTTCTGCATTTGTGGTTTTAAATGACATTTCATATTTTTAAGAGAACTGCAATGATCACTCAAACTTAGATTTTGTTATTTTCAATAATGCACACTTGTGAAATTGTATGTGAAAACAGAGAACTTTGGGAGGTAGCTGAAAATAAGAAATTCAGGAACTGCCTGAATACAGTGGAACAGTGTGTAACTATTGAAATGAGATAAAACATAAATCATTTGTAGCTGACTTGAAGACAAAAAAATCCAAAATGATAGAATAAATCAAAATAATGAGTCTTAAAAATAAATAGGTCTAGGATTTTTTTTTGTTATTCAATTGGATTTTAACCAGTTTCCTGAATTTTGTTAAATAATGTTTGCTTTTTAAAAGTAATAATGATATTAGGATATATTGTTTGAAAACAACTTTCCTTTAGAATCCAAAAATTTTTAATTCAAGTCATGGGACTTCAATTCTTCAAAACATGTGGTTTCAGCTGATGTCATAATGATTAAATTGTCCTCATGATCATTTTCTTCTTACTATCAGTTTGACAAGGTTCAAGTAACTAATAATTTTAAAAGCCCTAATTTTTGCCTTTAAATTTTTAATTAACTTCAGTATTCATTCTCTATATTATAAAGTGCCATGGAAAACTACTTTTTGAATAGAAATCTAAATACACAAGTAAAAGGACAAATTTTGCAGTAGTCTGTCATATTCCTAGTTGCCTTTCTTAATAAACCTAGTGCATCTAACGTGCATGCAGTGCACTATATACATTCACATCCTCCACTATATAAAGAAATATAAAAGTAGGGATTAATTTTAAAATGTCTATATGATCCATTGTATTGAGACCCGAATATGCAAAGCTGTGACACATGGGTTGCATTACAAGATGAGTAAAAAGTGAGTTCTCAGAACAGGACTGTCATTACCCCATGAACTCAGTTCAGGAGAGCTGTGTGCTTGGTTTTGCATGCTACAGAAGTCAGGATGGTGAAGCATCTCCCTGTTGTCATCCCTGCCCTACCCAATGCTTCAGGCATCTGAGGACAAACCTGACTGAGAGGTTATCCCCATGATAGCCACATCGGCCCAGATGCACATTATTTATCTTTCATTACTCAGGTAAGCTGTCAACACATTCCCGAGGAATTCAACACTCGAAAAGGAAGATGTGAAAGTGAGCGTGTGTGTGCATGTACAATGTTTTCCTCCACATACATGTGGAAAAGCTTGCATCTCTGAAAAACCTAAGTGAACTTTTCTGATACAAACGGCTGTTTTTCTTTTAATTTGAAATCTCTTCTTCAAAAGGAATATGACAGGACCTGTGAAAATGGCAAAATGTTTTTACAGAAAATTTCACAGCATTTTACGAAAGGGATTGATAAGCATCATAAATAGGGGAGCTGCAGCTAGCTTACACTAAAATATGTATTGTTTGAAGTGCTGTTAGATAGCCAAACACGTTCTATTTTAAAACTAGAAGAAAATGCCACTGTTCCTGTCCCCCAGTTTGTTGTGGTGAGTACAAGTCTGACCTCATTAAATGTTCTCTTATGTGTTTGTTTCTCTACCCCTGTTATCAGCATTGCCTTCATCTAGACTTGTATGCTTTTGGGAAACCTCTGTGAGCCTGTGGCATGCCAAGGACAGAGACTACAGAACATTGGCTGCTCTTCAGTCTTGAACCACTGTGACGTTAGCTGTGTAAGAATATGGTTTCTCAAGCATCTAGAGTTTGACATGGTAGAACATCCAATGATTTACTACAAGGGGAGAACCTCAGATCTTTTTGTTTCATCATCTTTATTTTCAGCATCGTAATATCTTTTCATTTATAGATCCAGAATGAATGGGCAGCACATCAAACTAAACTTATAACACCGCAAAAGGTAGTGGTGAGTCTTGAGCCTTAACAGTGATACTGCAGTTTTGGCTGATATAGAGTTATACATCCCGAAAAATTTAGAGAAAATTAGACTTCAGAACTATAAAACTTGTGGAAACGTATTCTTCCTTGATGAAAATTTTACTTCTCATCTTCCATGGATTTGGCTTTTTTATAATGTAAAATAAGAAAAAACTATGCAAATCAGAGCTAATGAGATTGTGTTTAATAAAAGTAATATCAAATCTGAATTTTTTCATGTTATTTCATGAGGTTCATGAATAAAGGATGTTTCAGGCAAAACAGGAGGCTGTGTGTACATACACAAAGTTTAAAGAATATATTTCACTGACAAAATAGTAACTGGCATATGATTGCTATGTTCTGGATGTTACTACTCCCCACAAAATATTTTATAAGTCCATCCTAAATAAATATTAATAAACACCTTGTCACAGTTTCACTTTGCAGTGTCTTTTTCTCTCTCAAAATCAATTTAAGATTTACATCACAATTTAATTTAGTCAATCAGTGAAAAATATAATTGATAATTGCCTCAAAATAAAAGAAAAATCAAGTATTACCAGCTATTCAGTTTAATTTAATTTCTATATAATGTGCAATTTTAAATTAGAAGAAAAAACAATACATTTTGATAAAGAGATTTTTATCAAACATATTGGGTCCCAAGTAAATGAATCTTTGGTATCTTGCTGTAAAGTTACATACCAAAAGGCCAGACCCATTATAAATTCAGTAGCAAAACTCACTTCATTATAATTCATTGCCTATCAGATACTATAAGATACTTTGGAAGAAATTTTGGAAGGACAATCAATTATGGAAGACACCATCTGACTGTCTGCATACTATATACAACATTAGTCAAAATATTTTAATTTCAGGGCCTGAAGACAATTCTGTTTTCAGAAACCACAAGTTTAGATGAAAAGTTTCCAAATCTCTATGGGAATCTGTGATATATCAAAATGTGTGTGTGTATACGTAAGTCACAGAAAACATTTTAAATTACATATTGGGAAAATTACATAATGTAAAAAGTCTAATGTAAAAAATGTGGCAATTTAGATGTAGGAAGTTTGGACTATTGTAGTCTACATGATCTAACATTGCAATGGTCAGCGGACGTAGAGAAACAAAGTTTATGGTTAATAACTTGAATTTGTTCACATACTATAGCTAAAACAAAAAACTTTCATTTTTGAAATCTTATCTATTCCTCCAACTAACAAGGCCAATACAGAAATATTTATTTCTCAGAAGAGAAATTTAAAACAAAAGTATTATTTGTTATGTTCTCAGGAAGAAATGAAGCTCCAGTCTTTTCTTTTCTTTGCTAAATAGTAATGGATGGTTCTCTGAAAACTGTTTCCTTTCTGCATTAGCACAGAACAAGCTGATAGATACACTCCTAGAGGAGGATTGTTCTGGTTGAGCTCAGAGAGCATATAAGGGGCACAGTCAAATAGCAGTCATAATCAGTATCATGACTGTGATCATTTGTGACAATGATAACCTCTTATTTTTGTATATTTTTCTCATTTCATCTATATTTTATGCTTTGGGAATAATGTGAACCTAGAAAACTACAGAAACTGTTTGAAAACAAAGGGAAAATTTCAAAACCAAATTAATATTCTTCTCTGTCCAATTTTAAAGTGTATAGTTTGTCAGTGCAGTTGCTTTACTGATTTACTGAATAAAACACATTTTTATTGTGAACCAAAGGTGTTTCTAAGATGATAGTGATAGTGGTGATGATGAGCAACTCATTGCTGAGGAAAAGAGAGCAATGTTATTAGATATGGCCTGTAGGTATACATTCTTATAGCATTTAGAATAGATATATATATACATGTGTACATATTTATATAAATATCTATAAAATGCAAATACATAAACACACATGCATGTCTTCCTTAATTCTTAGATTCTAGAATGATTCAGTTATAGAGGCATGTCTGCTGTCATGAAAAAAACAGCACAGTTTCTAGTACTTAGGCTAGACGAAGTAAACATTTGAAAATAGAAACCCTGAAGGCTCGAAACCATTATACAAACACAGAGAATTGAAAATGTGCTTTTAAAATGCAAGCTGTTGACAATTCTGATTCCTGTAGTCATATGACCCACATGTCCAGCAGGGCTTTTTCACAGAATCCCATTAAAAAGATTGCCCTCTTGGGAGAAAAAAGAACTTCTAAGGCCTTAGGACAGCATTGACTCTAATTTACCACAGAATCTTAGGGCATATTCTTCTTCTATCTTTATTGCATAAAATATATTGCTAACACTCAAAAAGTAATAAACTTACCTAAACTAGACAGTAAGAGCAACAGGTGTGTTATCTAGACTGAAATGAATTTATGCTGAAAAGTGTGACCATGCAGCTTTTTATAATGAAAAGTTAAATTGTTTAACTTCTTGGACCGAGTTATGGTAAGTCATATATGCTGCGATCTGTCACTAGGTTATATGCTGTATAAACTGCATACTCTATGTATGTCTATAGTATAAAAACATGGTTTCTCAGGAAATTACTCCAACAAACAAACAAACAAACAAATAGATATGGACACAGAATTAAAGTGTGAACATATATAATATTTCAAATGTTTTTATTTAGCACTGATTTCCCTAAGAGATTTACTTGAACAAATGCTAGTTTACAGATGCTTACACTACACAGTATTTTTCAGAAAATTGTTTATTTTGCCTTTTCATGCTGTCAAATGTAACTTGAACAACCACTAACTGAGCAATTAACTCAGTAAAAGAAAAAAAAGAAAGGATTTGGTTTTGCATAAGGTCCAGGAAAACATCACATTTTCTATGGAATATAAATATTGGTGGGAAAGAACACTGCTGCAACGTGTTCCAAGCTGTAGCTTTGTCCATTCAACATTTTAGTTCTTCAGTGGAGTGAGGTGGGACTCAGTGGAGTTACTTTGAAGATAGATAGCTGCTTGATCTCTCAGCTCCGGAAAACTTTTCTGGTTTTAGTAAGGGGAAAAGGAAACAGTAGTTTTGGGATTCTTCAACTCAAAATTCTACCAAGGAATTTATTGCAAGTATAAGTTCTGTGGTTAATGCACGTGCCAGAGTAGTGTTCAGCCAATTCTTTTTCATCTACATTAGCCTAGCAGTGCTAAATTCTAGTGAAAATCCAAGCAGGCTGTTATTTATATTCAGATTAGGAGAAATACCAAAACAAGAACCCGAGTCAGAGGAGATTTATAGAAAAGTAGGTAAGAATTAACCCAACATGGTGAACAAAGGTACCTTCGCTATTTAGGTTCCTTGCATGGGTACATTCAGAAGTGGCTCCGTGTCTTTTGTGAGACAAAAGAAGTATTACAGCTAGAAATTCAGGCCACTGAATGGAAACCAGGCAGAAGCACCAATGGCAGAGTACCGCAGTCAGGGCTAGTGCAGCAGCCAGGCACTGTCTCAGCATGTCCTGTCTTGGCAGGAACAGTAACTTGATCCAGCATCTGATAGCCCAGCAGGCCACTGAGGGGAATCAGTACAGCAGCAGATGCGTGTTAGGACAGATCTGGCAGGCTATGTGAGATTCAAAAACTGGCACGAAAGTTCACTGAACAGAGCCAGGGCTTTGCCTGGGAAACCATTGAAAAGATAAAGAGGAAAGAGGTTATATTCAGGTTGTATAGTCAGATTTCAACTGGTGAGTTTTGTTTTACTCTCTGTGACTATATTAATTGAACATGACTCCTAAATAAATTACTAGTGGAAGAGAATTCTACAGAACATACAAGAGAGTCTCTGCCCTTTTAATTTGGAAATAAAAGAGGTATGCCGTAGATAAGGATGCAAGCACTTCTAATGCATGGCAGGTTTTTTTACTTTCTGAAGGGATTTCTCACTGTTATGGGGTAAATTTTGCTTCCTAGTGTTTGTACTGCTAGAAATAAGACAGCTTTTGTGAAGAGGAAACACCACTAAACAAAGTACTGCCCTTCTTACCCCTTCTTGGCTTACCTAATTACCTGTCCTACAACATCATTTTGTCTCTTTAATGATTGCTTTTCCTTCTGGGATCTTTGCATTTCAGATATTTACTGTCATACTGACTCAAATTAATTTCCCAGAAGTTTGCAAAAGCAATCTTATTAATAACGTTTGCTAAAGAGATCAGAATATACAAGCCATAGAAATAGAATATAATTAAAAATTGTTTCAGGAAGGTTTTGTTAGCACCCCCTACCCCTCCTTCCCTAAACCCCCTCCCCACAGACCAAGATTATTTTTCTTTTATCTCAAAGACTCAGTTGATTTTTCTGTAGTTTGTGTTGTCCTAAAGGAGCATAGAAGCTGAAAGGGTCCATCAAACATATTTTGATTTGAACATAAATAAAAACATTTGGTTTCCAGACAGATAACCACATTAGTCTTACTCTAAAGGTTTCAGATGTCTTATCTCAAGGTCACGATTTAGCTTTTCTGTAAAATAGAATGACTCTTTGCTCCTATCTTGTCATACTATAAAATATAAATCTAAATCTATAAAATATAAATCATACACTGTAAATAGAAAGTAGTGACTCAGTTCCCTATGGAGTTTTTTCAATTTTCCTTTCTTTCTTCTATCTATCGGAAATCATTTTGCCTCAAGTCAACTGCTCTCCATTCAGAAACTCACTATTTATACCTTGGTAATGAAATTTGTTAACTCATCGCGGAGACATCCTAATTTACAGTTTTTAAAAGTAATCATAAAGATATTTTAGACACCCTCAAGTATCTAGCTTTGCCTCTAACTGCTGCTAGAAAGACAGAGTGAATCTTCTGCAGCCCCCATTATACCTACCAACAGCAGGGAAATGTCATGAATAGCCTCAGGTGTCTCTGGTAGCATTAGTTTTAAGCAGATAAATCTATTCATTTGTGTCTGCCAGAGGATAACTTGATTACTGCATAAGGCCATGTGGTTTAGGAAAAAAAAGCATATAAATATATATATATATAACACCTTTATTTTCTGCTGAAGTATGGTCCTTCTGCAAACTGAGATAATTTGCAGAAAACTAACCAGTTTAAAAGATAAATTTTTTTCTGCCCTCATGAAGGCAACTAATATCTCAAAATGTAACTCAGTAAAACAGAGTTTTTGTATCATTATTTTATTTTCACCAGGCATTTTGTGAAACATATGGGGTTACCTGTTTATTCTTTTCTATTGAGTTCTGATCAGCGGGAAAACAGGAAACCTATATGTTTACCTCCTCTGGTATAGAATTTTTCTTCAGGAGCATTTTTGAAGAGTTTGAGGAAACTGAATCTTAGAAACATGAATAGTTTAGAGTTTGAAACTCATTCATATGCCTCTACCTTTGTATTCATGTGTTAGTTATTTATACCTTTGTTAAGCCTATTTGAAGTGGCTATTTTTTACCTCTTTTCTAAATAGAGCCAACCAATTTCACCTTCCTTCTTTTCTTAAGTAGTTTACTATAAAATCAGCTGTTGTTATCCTATCACTCTGTGAAGATACAGCATGTTCAAATACTGTATATTTATATATGTGTGTATTATAGTTTAGTACAGAAGTTTCCTCTATGAATTAATCTGGTGTCCTTGACTGTTTTTATACAGCATTTTGCTGAGAAGAGAGAATTTTACTCCCTCTTTTCTAATTTCTGTACTACCAGATAATAAAATGTTAAGAAGACTGATCAGAGAATTAGAAAGGTAAACATTTAATTTTAAGAAAAATTTTAACAACGAACAGTATCCACCTTGATGTATTTATTTGTATGAGGTTTTCATGGAAACAATGAGTTGTGATGAAGGAATTATTCCGTAAAGATTGTTATTTGAATCATGCTTTGCATTTTCAAAGTCAGGCTTGTGCCAGGATCTGCAAATTTAAATTTGCTTTCAAGTCACTGTTTTTCACAGTCATAAGTTCTAAACTAGAAAGTAATGTTGCTTGGGCTTCTATTTTCAAAATCAATCATAAAGATGTACATTCACTTACAGATATCACTATCTCATATAAATATTTTTGATGTCATAATAATAAACAGAGAATCATAAACCTCTATGAGTTGTGTTTGAAAAGAACTTGGACTTCCATTGAAGATGTGTTTTATTTCTGTTCTGGTTTATATCTGAATTTTTAAGGTTTAGCTCTCAGAATGAAATATAAGTTGACTTACACTAAGGTATGAAATATATGTCATGTTCAGACTCATTCATAACTATATCTTTGAAGATAGATAACAGATATGGGCTATGTCTATTTCAGTCAGAATTGTGTTATTTAAAATGATGTTTTAAAATCACTGAATAGTTTTCTTTTGCTTTTTTTTAAAGTTTGTATTCTTAAAATCATTGAATCAGTTTAGATTTGTTGCTTTGCAAATCCACCTTATTGCATGTTAAGTATCCAATATACTCAAGGAAGTGTTTGATTAGCTTAGTATTTCAAAATTAATACTAATTATGGAATGAAGCGCTCCTTTTCTCTAAATTGCAGTATTTGCCATTCTGTACCTAAAGCCATTATTTCAGACTAAATGTGTACTGATGTACACATTTGAGTACTTTGTTCTGTTGAGTACTTGTGCACGCACACAATGAGTACTTTGTTCTGCAAGTTAGTTTGACAATTTTCCAAAGACACAGTTTACAGTTCACAGCAGGCAATGTTTTAGTACCAATTTACTTGCTTCTATGACAGAAAGCTCTCTTCTCATTCATGTATAGTCTGTATGTTACATATCCTCATTTTACAGTGATCACTTGAACTGAAAATGGCTTAAGGAAATCGGGGAAAAAAATCTGAAAATTATACATGGACCGTATTTCCACTTGACTGCAGAGTGTTCACACAGAAGAGATATTTAGTCAGATTTCTAGCATCTACTTTCAAATATTCATACCATATATCTGCATCCAAGTTTACATATTCCTGAAAAACTAAGCCCCATGAAACTAATTGCATGTGTAAAATTATGTCTCTTTCTCTGTATCTATTTGTCAAACATTAACAATTGATACCATTGTTTTTCAAACTAGAAAAACAATTGTGGTAAAGTAGCCACCTATGAGACATATAAACTTGGAGAGCAGCTGGGTCTAACTGTATGGTGTTGTCAGGATTATTTGGATGGAGTAATAATTAGCTTCAGAATCCCCTGTAGCCTTTTTAAAAAACTACTTATATGACTCACAGTAATGCTGCATCATTTCACTCATTCATTCATTTATTCATTCAAAAAGTAAAAGGGAAACAGTAAACAGAGAATATAAAATTGAATTAATATATATACACATAAGGTTATATACATATAAGGTTAAGGAATGAGAGAGAAAGGAGATTCTGTGAGAGAGATATTTCTTAAACGTATTCAGTCATTTATTTGAAGATGTATTCTTCTTCATTTATTTCCAACAGTATGGTCAGTTGGTAACCAGTGGATCAGAACTATCATCTGTGATACATGGAATGCCAAAAGGTACAAAAATCCTCCCCTATTCAATTGGTTATTTATGATTCAGATTGTCAGTGCCGTGGGTGTGATGCATTTGAGTTGGTTTCCGTTTTGAGTCAGACTGTAATTTATGCCTTTTAATAGTTCAAATATCATGAGTGTGGGGAAAAAAAAAAAAGAAAAAAGCAAGCCATACCGTGTTTCAGCCAAGCTCAGGATCAGCAGCAGTATAGACGCCACGCCAAAGGACTTGCATCAACAAACTCTACCAAAGTGAAACTAGCCCTGTGCTAAACTCTTACCTATACTCTTGTATTGGGTTTGTGTGGGCAGGTTTTGGTAGCGGGGAGGCTACAGGGGTGTCTTCTGTGAGATGTTGCCAGAAGCTTCCCCCATTTCTGGTAGAGCCAATGCCAGCTGTCTCCAGGATGGACCGGCTGGCCAAGGCCTAGCTAGTCAGGAATGATAACATATTTAAGAAGGAAAAAAGAAGTTATTGTGCATAAGTAACTGCAGCTAGAGAAGAGCAGAGTGAGAATATGTGAGTGGAACAACTCTGCAGACATCAAGGTCAGGGGAGAATGATGGGGAGGAGGTACCTCAGGTATCGGAGCTGAGGTTCCCCTGTAGCCTGTGGTGAAGACCTTGGTGAAGCAGCTGTGCCCCTGCAGCCCATCGAGGTCAGCAGGGATGATTTTCAGTGAGTGGTCTCTCCCTGTCCTTATCTCAACTCATGAACCTTTTGTTCTATTTTCTCTCTCCTGTCTACTTGCAGAGGGCAGTGACAGAGTGGCTTTTGATAGGTGCCTGGCATCCAGCTGGGATTGACCCACTACAACTCTACACCACACGTCTTCATGTTCCAAGTTCCAGAGGATTTCTTAGCTTGTCAAACTGATCCAGAAACATACAGATGTCAGCTATAGTGAGGTTCTGGAGTCAATTAGAACTTTTCAAATCCAGAGAGTTGGGGAAGCTACAGAAATCAGCTATGGAACCCTTAAGCTAACCAGGACAATGACAGCTCACTCAGCTGCTACTAAACTGATATTTTAGGCTTTTTGTAGCTTTCTCTCCCTGTCTAAGAACATTTCAAAGTATTCACACAATTTCTGGTTGTGAATTTTTTGAGGGGGAAAATTTTTTGTGAAGCTAGATAGTGAAAAGTTACTTTGTAGTCATCCTCTAAAACGATGATGGAGAAGAGATTTCTCTTGAGCACACAGAGTTCATCTGTTTGTGATTTAGCTGAACACTTCCAGATTTGGCTCATGCATCATCACATGGCTGAAGAAGTTGGAATTTACAGGAGAAATATTTTAAATGGAAGAATAGAAAATGAGGCTGTGTACTCAGGGATGACCATTGCGGGACCAAGACCAGATATTTGTGAGATCTTCCCAGTTCCTGCACTTTTTGATACAGAGAGCTGATTCTGTTGCATCCTAGAAGCAAACAGAAAACCAGCTATTAATTCCAGGACTACATTTGCTGCATCAAGAAATACCAAGATATGCACTGGCAAGATCTAGCTGTGGGCATCTGGAAGTAGTTTTTACTTCCTGCTCTTGGCAGGAAGTAAAATGTCCTTCAGACATTTCCAGCTTCATAGTAAGGAGACACCCAGGCAGCACTGGCCAAACTGCAGAATCTCTTTTGTGTGAAAAACTGCAAGCCCATGGTCAGGTAGGCCCAAGTGATGTCCTGTCTGAATAATTTTGAGGGTAGGATCATGGGACAAAGCACATGTGACAACTTGTTCAATTAATGGAATATTTTCAAATGTGTTTAAATGTAACACTCTTTTGCTATACAACAGTTCATACCTTAATTGTGAGGTTAAAATGTATTTACTTCTCTTTCTTTCCCTGTGAAATGTCCTGAAGACATACATTTGTGTCGTGGGGTTATGTTGTTGAATTTTGGTAGCAAGGGGGGGTATAGGGGTAGCTTCTGTTAGAAGCTGCTAGAAACTTCTCCTGTCCTATGAAGAGCCAGTGACAGCCAGCCCTGGGAGGGACTTCCTGCTGCTGGCCAAGGCTGAGCCAATTAGCACTGTAACGCTTCTGTGATAATGTATTTAAGAACAGAGGAGATTATTGGGCAGAAAAAATTCCAGCCTGAGAAGAGTGGAGCATAACATGAGAACAACAATGTGTAGGCACCAAGGTCTGTGCAGCAAGAAGGGGAGAGGGGCCCCCCTCTCTTGCAGGAGCAGGGGAAGAACTTAGAACTAAGGCCCCTGCAGCCCATGGAGGGTGCGGGGACCCCTCTGCAGCCCATGGAGGAGCCCATACTGGAACAAATGGATGCATGAAGGAGGCTGTGACTCCATGGGAGGCCTGAAGATAGAGTCCTGCAGCAGACCTGTGGCCCGTGGAGAGAGAAACCCACGCTGGAGCAAGTTTGTCCCAGATAAGACTTGTGGCCCTGTGAGGGACCCCACGAGAACAGGGGAAGGACTCAGAGCTGTGGCCCCCTGTAGCCCATGGTAAGACCATGGTGAAGCAGCTGTGCCCCTGCAGCCCATGGAGGACCATGGGGGTGCAGAAACCTGACTGCACCCCATGGAGGAGTGACCCACAGGACAGCAGATTGAGAAGAACCGCTGCCTGAGGGATGGACCCATATTGGAGAGGTCCCTCAAGGACTGTCTCCTGTGGGAGGGACCCCACGGAAGCAGAGGAAGGACTCAGAGATGTGGCTCCCCTGTAGCTCATGATGAAGACCATGATGAAGCAAGTTGTCCCCTTGCAGCCCATGGAGGACCAGCGGGGTGCAGAGACTTGACTGCACCCCATGGGAAACAAGAACTGACTACAACCCCCTTGCCTGTCTCCCTGCACTGCTGAGGGGAGAGGAGAGAGAATATGGAAAGAAAGAAGGGTGGGGGGTGAAGATGTTTTAAGACTGTTTTATTTCTCACTCTTTAGCTTTTATCCTGTTAGTAATAAATTTAAGTTTTACCCCACGTTAAGACTGTTTTGCCAGTTAGTAAATGACTTCTCCCAACTCTTATCTCTACGTGAGAATCCTTAGCTGTTTTTTTTTATCTCTCTCTCTATCCAGCTGCAGAGGGGAATAAAAGAGTGATTTTAGTGAATATTTGAAATCCAGCCAGGGTCAAACCACCACAATTTGTTTTATGTTTTCCTAAGTAAATGAGCTAAGGTGTGGAAAAAATGTAAACTTTGAAAAACTACAGTATGTATCAAACATTTTTCGATGGAACTACATATTCTCTTTATTCTTTTAGGATCATTGTGTGGGGTGCATCAGGGGCCACTAGATGTGTTTTTTTCATGTTCTTACCTAGCGAGGCTACTTATAACCAGATGCTGAATACTCAAGTGATGTTTCTCCTTCAGAAGTGTATAGGAAGTGTTTGTTTTGTAGTACTCTCAGAAAAATTGTCATGCATTTGTAATTTTTGAAGTAGAGTTTTCTTTATAAAAGTTTGTTTCTTTTTTTTAAGGGCGGTGATGAGAAATCAACAAGAAAAAAACAACAAAAGAGAAAAGATATAAATCAGAAAATTAACCTATGATACCTGCAAACAGAATAAGTTAATCTGTTGAAATGGGTATTGAAGAGTAATGATGATATTTTGCTTCTGATTTACTTTTGTATGTTTTGAAACCAGAAGTGAGTCTGAGTTAATTTTCCAAAGCCTAGAAATCAGAGTATCCACTGTATTTGTATAAATAACAATTTTAATGCTTTCTCTTTTAGTTTAATTGCTCAGATTGTGAAATGAAGATGCCTTGTTAATTTTTGTAGGATTAATTTAGATACAATAAAATGTTTTGACTTTTAATTCACATATCACAGTATTTATTCACATGGAAATAGTTTTAGCTTGTGCTTTTGCTTTGCTTTGAGTACCACCAGCACAGAAATGTCTGCATTTTTTTGCGATTACTAACAGACATTATTTTATTACTCAGCCACAATTTCCATACCAAACAGACTGAATATCAGCAGTCTTTCAGTTTTTCTCATTCCAAACCAGTTACATATTAAATATAGTTAGGTTTGATTTTGCTATTTTTTCTTTCCAAGCAGTGTACAAGATTTATAGTGCCTGTTAGTAACCGATTGTGATTGATTACTATATCAACCCAAAAATGAGTTGTAGCCATTGATGATCATTATCTATTTGCAAGAGTTATATGAACAGTAGGATTTTTTCTGAAATAATTAATGTTGAACTGTAATTATGCCAGGTACATAAAAATATTTCATATCCAACTGGATTAATAATGTTACTAGTTTAAGTGCTTGGATCATATCCCATTGTGAAACAAGATGTCTTTGAGACTAGTTGCATTCATTTGACTTGTACTGCTGCACACTCCACTAAGATACAACAGCAATTGGTTCTGACAAAATTCTAAAGATATTCAAGTTTTACCTTAAAATTATTGATGGCTCAAATCTGTACCTTAGGGTTCAATTTGTTTATTTGTTTCATGAGCACTAATTTCTATATGTGGTTTCTTTTGTTGGTTAGTTTGTTTGTTTATTTTTATGTCCTTGCTATTATATGGTGCTTGTACTCTGCTAAAACCTTATGCTTAATTTATTTGGGTTCCTGCTGTAACCCCATTTTTCTTTAAAACCCTTCAGGATATGGCTTGCCAAGCATAAATACTATTTGATAACCATGAACTAATCATACCTATATCATTATTCTGGTGTTACTGAGTATTTCACTGTATGAAAATAGCAGTACATTAGGAGATCTAGATGTAGATTTAGATATATACCCTTTTTCCCAAATAGCAAGCAACAGAACCAGAGGAAACAACCTCAAGTTGCACCAGGGGAGTTTAGAGTGGATATTAGGAAACATTTTTCACAGAAAAGCACTGGATGAAGATGCTCAGAGAAGTGTTTGAGTACTCATTCCTGGAAGTATTTAAAAGATGTATAGTTGTGGCACTTACAGACACGGTTTAGTGATGGACTTGGTGGTGCTGGGTTAACAGTTGGACTTGATGATCTTGGGCATCTTTTCCAACCTAAATGATTCTATATAATGTCATTATATAGTTTAAGACATATAATGTCTTAAAACAATATAACCAATCATATGATTGGCACTTTACAACAGAGAGGATGAATCATAAAACTAAGCACCCTAAAAACAACCTGAAGATGTGAAGCTTGTATGATTTCTAGAATGGTAGGCTCATTAATAGCTTATGCATGATACAAAATGTGAAATTTTTTGTTTGTTTTGCTTACTTTTTCTTTATTTTCATCTGCTGTAAAAATGCATATATCTTTTCTTGTTTGTATTTGAATTTTATAAGCTTTTTTTGTTTTTCCTTTACCATGATGCATGATGAGGATGATTTCAAAGAATTCCATCACTCTGGATATGGACTCCCCCTAAATCTGAAACTGCTTTTACCACATTCAACCATGCAGTACATTGCTTCAAGTATCTGAAAAATATTGTGGTCCAATTTAAGTCATACTAGAGTTTTTCCAAACGATTTTCCCCAACATTTTTCAGTGTACTGAAAATTACAATAAAAAATATCTGGAATATTTTAAATAACCAATAAATAGTTTGAATAAATGTGCTTAACTTTTGCTAAGTTCACATGGCAGAGGTCTCATGTCAACAACTATTCTGTAGATGCAAGTGTGAAAGCAAAATATTCTCCCTATCATAAAGCAAAATAGTCTTCCTATCACTGATTATGACTTTAGAGTATGAAGTCACATCTTCACAGCTGGAGATTGACAATGTGAGGTCTTTTTTGGTCCAAAAGCTATACACAATTATTCTAAAATTTATGCATTAGCTTTATGTAAAGAAAAAAGAAGTATTTTGGTATATATCCTTGTAAATCCACACAAAGTCATTTGTATTTCTTTCCTTAATTTGAATAAGTAATCTATTTTATTCTACCAGATATTCTGTTGAGAAAACAGCTTTTTTTCAGTTTTTATTTTTTAATATTTCCTTTATTACAACCATTGCACTGAATTTTCTGGCTGCTCCAAGTAGCCACTAGGTCTCTACACTTATATTCAACAGCTTTTTGTCACCAGCACCAAGAGTCTCTAATTCTCCTGCTCCAAATAATAATTTTGATACCAAGAAGAATAAGTGTGGCTTTTCCTCTGGCTAAGTTCTTTTCCACCTCGTCTACTAATTCAGCATTCTCTTTCATAATTCCTGTTGTCTGCATTTATTACTGATTGGGTCAGAATTTAGAGCTTACATGCAGTTAAAATTCAAAAAAGTGCCTTCAGGATTTTTTCAGAAATATGTAAGAACATAGATCTGAATATCACAAATATATTTTGGGATGCAAATAATTTAAACAACTTTATCATCCATTCCTTATTTATTTATTTTAAGCTTTATCACATAAGCAAGGTAATTTCTTCTCTGTTTTCTCAAATTCCAATTCCATTGGCATTTTAAAACTTTAGACATAAGTGTTTGCCCTAATCTCTAGCTTTTCTCTGTTTTTATCAATTATGTATGGATCTTGCTCTCTGATGATCAAGTGATGTGAAACATCAAACTAAGTTTTTATTGTGCTAATGAGATAGAACTATCTGACATCTAATGACTTCTATGTCTCCTTGAATTATTCTATATCTCACTTTGTGTACAGATAATTTAGCTGATTGATAATCATTCCTCTGTTTTTGCACTACAAAACCCCTTCTCTCCTTTTGTTGGTAAGTATAAGTGGGTTGTTGAATTCAGTGAAGATCTCTCCCTTCTTTCTTTTTTAGCCTACATTAAGGGATGTACTAACTCAACTTATTTAGAATTCATGTATAGCCTGAATATCTTTCAACTTCAAGTTTGCTAACATTGTACAACTGATACCAATGTTCAGTATTAAATCTATTTAATACCAAAAAGAAATATTTGAAAGAATTTAAAATTGAGGGATAACTTTCCATGTTATTTTTCGTGTTTGAGAATGCTCCTTACATATTGCAATAATCTTAAATGAGCCAGGAACACAGCCTGAGGTGTTTAAACTTGAGTAACATGCTTGACTTTGTCCTGGTGATGTGGTAAATATAAGGTAAATTTCATACTGAAAAAGGGTGGTAGCTGCTGAAAGGTAAAGATTAAAAGTTGAAAGATTTGAACTAGAGAGAAGGGGAAAGATAACTTGAGATGCCAGTATTATTCTAATCAGAAATAACATCATAAAAATAATTGTCAAATGCTTCTTGAAGTTTGGATTCATCTCACCCAACTTTATCTCACAGCTAAAATTTAAGCTAATTGGTTTTAATACAGAGAAATTAGTACTTGGAGAGGCTCTTTACAAAAGTATGTTAAGAAGGAAAGAATAGCCCCTTGGAAATACTTGTTTCCCTTCACTGACTGAGACAAGAGACCAGAGAAATGGATGACTTTAAGTGGCTGATGGTAACCTTAGGTTAGATAAACAGAAAATTGAAAAAAGAAGCCTGAGAAACACGGGCACAAAAAGATGGAAGATTCACAGTCTTGAATAAAAATAAAAAAAAAAATTGAAAAGAAAGGGAAAGAATATATTTCCAAATCTAGTGGCAAGAAATGTGAATTCCATGCATGATAGGAGGTAGGAGTTGATAAAATGAGAAGATTCTCAGAAATTACAAAAGAGGTATCAATAATACTGTTGGTATTTCACTCTCTGACTCTTCATCCTCACTAAACAAGTTATTTTGCATAACAGGACAGGTTCCCTCAAATGGAATAGGAATATAAATACAGGCCACACTCTTTTCAAACAACTGCTGCAAAAGTAAGGAGTTCTGCCAAGTGCCCTACACTTTACCACTATTTACATTAACATGATAATGATGATACTTCAAAGCAATCTTTTGTTCTTCTTATGAAACTATTCTGCAGATTACTTATTAGGATCGTTCACAGCTTTTAATGGAGGGGAATGAGTTTAAGAGTTTGCCTAAGGATGGTGCTGAGCATTCAGAAAATCCTAAACTTTAACAATCGCAACAGCCGATGGGTTATTTTTGGAGGTTTTGGTTTTCTTTTGCCTTTTGTTTTTTGTTCTTCACTATATTTAATTTATATTTATATTGAGGAATAAATCTTTAATTTAACACATTCACAATTAAAATTGGATTTGATTTTTCTCAGAGCAGTATGCTTTATAAGTAAACCTATATTGTCTCTTCTTGAGGTTAAAATTGATTAAAGTCCTTATGACTGAAATCTTTTATTCAGTCCAAGGTCAGTTCTTCAAGAACTCTGAATTCTTTGAGTGCATATTCCAAGGAACATTTCTGCACTTGCACTAAAATCTTCATAAATTGGTTTGAACTAATTACACAGACAGCAGAGTAAAAGATTCTTCCAAGATTTTTCAGGAAGCATTGATTTAGGGTCAATTAAAAAGACCCGCCCATACACAAAAAGAAAAAATTGTTAAAAACAAAACCTTTGTTTTTTTCAAGTAATCAGCGTTGTTCAGGAAGGACTTTTTTTCCCCTAAAAATGGATAGATCCCTGGCCATTATTCTTCAGGTTTTCTGTAAGTCTGTATTTGCTTTTTGTTCCTTATACTGAAGGATCAGGGATTGACAACAGCTGTGAGTGGAGTAAAGGTTACAGGGCATAATGCTCAGATGGGATGTGGAATTATATTCCTGTTCCATTTCTCTTCAAATACCACAGTGATTGCAAGATTTGAGGAGATATTCTCTCTTCCCAAATCATCATTATATAGGCAATAACTTCAATAATTTTTTTCCACACCAGGGACTGTGAAAACAGTGAAGACTGTCTGGCCACATCTCGTCTAAAGAAACTCCTTGCCATTGCAGACTCAGCAAGCATCTGTGGCAGCGTGGTTTCCCATTTCCAAAGGCATGTAGCAGTTTAGCCCCTTGAGTACTTCAGTGGTTTGAACTCACCACTGGCTTAGCTTATGCAATCAGAAATAAATTCTTGTCTTCCTTCTGGTTTTAACTCTGAGACTGACAGTGTCCAATGAAGCAATAGGCATGGTCAGGCAACTGTGGAAAGGCATTCAGTGATCAGAAGGTTCCCATCTCCACAGGCAACTGTTTCCCTGTGTACATTTCAGAATGTATCCTGAAGGACAGCCCTTCTTTTAGCTATTACTCTAAATGTTATTATATTATATAGCATTAATTTAATGTTATAATAATATAGTGCAGGAATCATAACAATATCCAGTGACTAATATCCAGTGCGTGTTGAGATAAACCATATTTCCACCTAAAATAAAAATGCCATGTTATTTTTGTATCATGAAGTACGAAGCTCCACTCACATCTTTACTTTCTAGACATCAGATTTTACTACCTAGAGCTGTGATCTTAATAAGTGGTTTCATACATTTCTGAAATATACCGAAAATTTGCTGTTCTTCAAAGTCTTTTTACTGGGTGTGAAGGAATGACTGTGCAAAATGTGTTTCCCTATTTTTTAAAAGGAGTATTACAGGTTGGTGCATCACTTTTTCACCTGATTTTGATTTTCAATACTTCAGGCAGTGATTATTCATAATTCTTTCCTACTTTTTTGTTTTGCCATATTGCTGGT
Source organism: Cephalopterus ornatus (assembly GCA_013396775.1). Taxonomy (NCBI): domain Eukaryota; kingdom Metazoa; phylum Chordata; class Aves; order Passeriformes; family Cotingidae; genus Cephalopterus; species Cephalopterus ornatus. The sequence continues at coordinate 21,473 of VZRE01004330.1, read as the reverse complement.
CTTGCTGTGGCTATTTTTGAAATCCAGCTCATGTAAGGAAAATACAGCTTGTTATACAAAATGCTCAAGTTTCTAATTAGGAAAAATGAATTGCAGTTATAGTACATCCCCAGATCATATTAATATTTCATTTCTTAACTTCCTACATCAAGGATTAATCAGAGGAAAACTTGTTCTGAATACTAATGAATCAAAATAGGAAATATTATAAAGGTATTTCTAAATTACTTATAAGAGTTATATTGCCATGTAAAAACCCTGAAAACTAGTGTATCACATCTGCCTGCAAAATAAATATTTCTAATTTTCATCTCTCTGAATCTCTCTAATGAAAAGTCTTTCTAGTGCAACCTTCTAGGTTGCAGCTACATACAAATACAAGTTTTCTGATTAATTCTTTGTCCTCTAGTTGATATGGCCAACTATAACAGGAATGTCTTCACTTTTATTTCTTAATAATCTACTCTGATAACACTCTTGAGGTAAAATTTCCCTTACTAGGGCTTCAACAAGGTAGACATAGTCATAGGAATTGTCCAATTTACGGAATTCAAGGATTGCACTGAGAATATTTGATTTTGATCAGTAGGCAATGTAATCCATGAAGATGTCTCTCCGAAAACTTTTCTCTCTCTGTCACCTCACCTCTCTGTCTTAGCAGTCATCCTGGGAGACTGGTTAGGCTGGGTAGAGCTTCTAGTTTTAATAAGTTTATAATGCAGCTTTTATGTTTCAGAGTAGCTGGGGTAATATATTTCTTTGTTGCTCAGGAAATACAAAGAACTAGATTCTACTTGTAATTAACTAGCTGAGAATTCATTCATGTAAAATTCATGTAAAGCTGACATTCTCTAATGAATCTTCTTTCAATGTGAGGATGTGGGAGAGAAGTGTAGTCAAGGTGATGTAATTTATAGGTGCTCTAATTTAACCCAGTGGCAGCAAATCTGTCATCTCCCCATGATATCTTTCAGCCTAAGACCTGAACTTTAAAAGAACTTCAAAGATTCTGTTTCCCTTTGTTTAGGTTAAATTATTTGTATGGTCTCCTTCAGTTTTCATTGTTGTAAGCTTTAAGGTGTTCCCTACATAGTCAAAATATTTAAAAAAGAGACTTAACAAAGAGCTTTGCCAGTGCAGGAACAGAGAAATATCTTTTATTTTATCCTCATCTGTTTTAAATGCACTAAATAACTGCTGCCTAACTGTTGGACATCCATTCCTAAGTGTCCTAAATATTAAAGCTCTTCTTATTTCTCTGCTGCAATTTAAATTAAACAAGGATTATGTCCAGTTCACACATAAAGTTAGAAAAGTCCAGGCAAATATATCAGAACAGAGGAACTGAGGAGGAACACAGTTTGGCAGATCAGCTTGATCAAATAGCAGTAGTGAAAATTGGTTCAACATATGGATTATTCAGTTTCTTGATAAGAAAAATCCCCAACACACAGAAGTGTAGATTTTACATAAAGCACCGAAAGTTAAATAATAGTCCTAACAGTACTGGCTTTATCAGCAAAAGAAAGGTAGACAGAATCAGTAGATGAAGAGATTTTTTTATTAGATTCTTCCTATTACAAACTTAAATGCTGTGATTTTTTTTTAATCTTTTACCATTAGTATTTTGATGCAGAAAAAAGGAAGAAGGAATGGAAAAGTCAGATATAACATTGTAGAACCAAGCATTCTGCAAAGCAAAAATGTGCAGGATGAGTGACAAAAGCATTTCCTGCAATGTTTTAAACAAATAGTCAAAATGTGCAATTAAATTACTTCTAACACATCTGAATCATCTCAATCTGAGAATTAAGGGAATTATACTGCCAACTGCTAAGATTGTCTGAATGGGAAGGTTAGTGACTTGTCCTCAATCCCACTGTAAGGTTATGTATTTTTATAGTGCCATGCTGAAAACTTACTGTTTTCAATGTTCTGTTCCCAAACAACCTGCTGTAAGTGTGGCACATCTGAAAGATCATTAGTTCATAAACTCCTTACATAGGATCAGGATCTGTTTTTAAGTGACATGTGTTTGGAGGTGAATTTATACATATTTTACAGAAATAACTCTGTTCAACTTGGTAATGTTATGCACAGTACACCACAGGAGTTTCCTGGATTAGTTGTGATTCGAATCAAGGAAGAGGATATTTGATTAAAAAAGTAACCCAGTATTATTTAGATTGCTACTGTTAATGTGATATTCCAATACTGTCAGTGTGTTAATTGTAATTTGTTTGTTTGTTTTACAAAAATAAGCTTTATCTCTATAAATTTCAGCAGATTTGAGAAGTTGATAAATGTAATTACCTTTGAATTTTTAGCAACAGTTTCTAGGAGATACTGTTTACTAGCCTTCTTTTTGGTTTTTCATGAAGCGAGCTTCAAATACTCAGCATTTTTTCCTGTATCAAGGCACAATTGTCTAACTACACCAAATTTAGCCTTCAGAAGTAGATTTAACAGTGCAAAAGACAAGGAAAGACAAGGCCCTGGAGTGTGTTCTTTCTGTTCTTGGAGAATTTATTGCATATAAATGGCTGAGTTGGACAGAAAAAATTATCACCATATGGTTTATTGGTTAACTCTTCACAGTTTCATATATTTTAAGGCCAGAAGTTCCATTAGATCATCTACTTTGACCTCCTATATCACAAAAAATTCTATCCATTTATTCCCATATTGAGCTTCATAACTTATTTCATTAAACCTATATTTCAGAGGGGCATTTATCTTGATTTAAAAATGTGAACAGTTCAGTACTTTCTGGATTAATCTTTCACAATTTTTACTATTAATGACTACTATTATTTCAACACTTATCAATATCTTTTTTTGTCCTTTTTTGTAGTTCAGAGTAATATTTTTTTCAACTGTTATTCCACTCCTTTCTGTTATGTCCTTCATCACTAAAACATATACTTTATATTTCCTCTCTTTGGAGGTATTTACAAATTATTATCAATTTACCTCTAAACCTTCCTTTTGTATTAATAATTTGACTGTGAGACATTCTTTTCTAATTCTATTAACTTTTTCCCCATCCCTTCTCCTAGTAGATGTTTCTTGCTGATAAATTAGAGAAACACAGCACATTATAAACAAATAAATTGTCATGAGTAAAAAAAAGTATTACTTGGAAAAAGAGTATTATTACCTGGCAACTGAATTCTTGAAGATCTTGGTAACGGAGGAATAAACTGAAAGAAAAAAACCACAACAAAGCACTGCTTGTTGGTTTTCAAATTTTTTATCTTCATTTAAAATAAGTAAATTCTCCTGAGGTAATAGTACAACTTTACTATTGCCAAGGAACTTTCTGGTATGTCAAGGGGAGTTTTGAGCAATTGCACTAAGGAGTGAAAGTAGGTATATTACAATGGTCTGGCAAGATGTCACAAAGCATGTAAGAATTTCTGTCAGAGGAAGAGAAGTCCATGAAGCAAGCCCATATATTTGTTCTTCCTTCCTTTTCACTAGTGTAGATGAGGTTTTATAGACTTTCAAATAGTTAAAATAGACTAAGTTGACATATATTTATCAGACACTGAACTCTGCAAGTTGCGATTCTTTTACTGAATAAAACATTAAGAATATTTCTGCCTCTAACACATTGACTACTACAGTTTCATTGCATTCTGATTCCTTAGAGAGGACTTCAGTGCAATCACCTTTATTTGTTATTCACCCATTTTTTTACTTACTTAATTTTGTCCAATTAGTTATCTGAAAACAAGTTGAAAATGAGGAATTATGCTTTCACATCTTTTCATTTAGAGTGTATATACGCAGAAATTACTAATTTTATATTTAAAATATTACTGGCCTTTTTTTAGTTTTGACCACACAGATCTACGTGCATTTTCCTGGATGTATTCTTGGGCTATGGACCGGAAAAGCAACCTTTCATGGAACCTTTCACTTTTCTTTATTAGGTCCTGTTTTTAAAGACATAGCTTAAACTGAAGGTGACTTACTATCAGATGTAAGTGAAAATATTTCAGCATGAGTGAGTTTAGTTTTCTCTTCTGTTTTGATCCTTGATGCATAAAATGTTTTGTGGATATTTAAAATTCTTATAGCTACTCATTTAAACTACTTCTGTGACAGTATGTATCTATGGTAAGATTTTTCAGTTAGCCATTGGTTAGATAGGAAAAGGTGCTGCTTTGGGTAAAAATAAATAAATAAATAAACAAACAAATAAATAAATAAATTACAAGGTAATGATAGGGAGAGCACTTCCTGTGACAAGATAAAAAGCTTTATAGTTATTTTATTCTGTGCATGTGTAAAGATTCAACATTCATCTTAATGTCACCTCTGGCTGTTTTTACCTTTTTATATTGTATCTACCTAATTAACCATGTTTTTTAAAAAAATACAGTAGACCCATTCACTATTACTTAAGAATATTTCCTCTCTTTGGTCTAATTTGGTTTGACATCCAGGTAAGTCAGTGTCAAAGTATGAAAGTCAAGTTAAAAAAAAAAATCTAACCTGACATGTGGACAGTAGGTTAGTTGTAGCTAAAGGGTCTTGCTTGTCCACTGCCATTTTGTATCTTGCCTTTTAAATATACTATGTTGTCTTGCCAAATTTGTTTCTTGTGCTTATGTCACAGCGAATGTTTAGAGGTGATACTTTGACAGAATTCTGTAATTGGTAATAACTTTAAAATGTCTTGTTATTACTGTTTTTTTAATCTTGGATCGATAAAAATATAGAACCAATTAAAATTTATATGTTAAGGACAGGACTTTCAAAATCTTTTAACAGCTTTTGGTGAAATAGCTTGCAAAACCAGTGATTACTTTAAGATATTATCACTCAAATTTTAACACAAGGCTCAGGATACTTTTTTTTTTTTTTTTTATGTTGCAGGACTAGACTGTGGTTGATTTTTTTTTTTTTGTTGTCAGCTGATTGTTTAGTCTAGAAAATCTCCCTGAACTTCATTAAATGTGTCTAAGGAGTGTCACAAAAGAATTAAGTGAATAAACTTTAGAAAATAAAGTATTTTAGATAAAGGCTATGCAAATATATGAATAATTAGTGTTCTGGGAATTTATCAGTGAAACTGATTATGTGGGTGCTGAGGTCATACTTACCATTTTAAGGAAGGGACTAGACAGAAAACATTGACATCTTGACATTTTCAGAGAACACAGAGTTTGATGTGGTATTGTTTGAGATAAAAAAGATTCTGATGTCATACAGAAAATAGAAATACCTTTAAAATTGGAGGTTGTGTGGTGGGTCACAATATGGACCTCAAGACGTTTTTCTGACAGCTTCTAAGAAAGACCATGTTTAGTTGGAAAAAACCCAAATACTGACTAGTGTAGTTTTCAAAAGGTGATGTGAATAAACACACCCATTAAGTTGAAAAAGCTTATTTAAAAAGCCACTTGAAGCCAAGAAAAGCTCTGAAACAGCCTGTAAGAGAAAAAAGAGAAATAAAATTAAAAAAACCCCAGTAAAGTTCTCTGTAAGGAATAGTGATTCTCAAGGCAGGATCAGTAAGATAGCAGAAAAAGGCACTGAAGTAACATCAAGCAGACCTCATAGCACAGGCCCCAGATGGAGCATCTCACATTCTGACCACTGAACTGGCTTGCTCAACCTTTCTTCTGGACAGCACAGTCTTACCCGCAGGACAGTGAAGTTGTGTAGCTTTGTATATCTTGTATATCTGTGATTAAAGTGTTTTGGTATCTAGTTTCATTTGGTCTCTTGCACTGTCATTTTGGTTTGAAACTGTGATATGTGGTTTCTTACAATAAAAGAATACTGTCTGAATAAGTTTCATCCAATTCTGTTTCCCAGCGCACTTCGCTTTCAGTTTGCTTTACATGGTTGCAGAGGGCCACTTAAAATCCTTGACCTTAGAATACTAAGCACAGTAAATATGCATTTTTTCCTTGTTTTAACTTGTGTCTACTAATACCCTCTTATACTATTATATTTAATTCAATTTCCCCTAATTAATATTAGGCTGCTGGAAGTTTTTTGGCAGAGAAGTGATCTTTTAGTCTGTTAGATGTTCCAGTTGCCCTCTTTAGTATTGAAAAATATATCTGTAAGTTGCTTAATATTATTTTTGTTTTGAAGTAAGATTTTGAAAGTGCTACAGCAAGAAAGGAGTTTTATATATCTACAAAACAATTTATAGTACTGTAAGGTTTTTATGTCCATATCTGGAGTCTTGACATTCTTACTGTTCTCGTGTCCTCTCAAGATTCTCTACATGAGTCTTTTAATTTGCTTCCATCATCCACAGAGTGACATTGACAAGACAGAAAACACATCTGTGTTTAAGAATGTCGTTTTCCTAGAATTCTGTTTTGAGAAAGCTGATAACAGTGTAGTTTAAAATTGTTGGTATACAAGAACATGGAAGTGAGAATTGAAATTTCCTAAATTGGTATTAACAGTTAGCAGAAGATGACAATTGCAATATGGGATTGAAAAATAGCAACTAAAGCAATACAAACATACATATTACCAACACAAACAAATTACAGGGCTTAATATCTGATAAAAGGTGAAAAACTGTTGTAATACACATACTGATAATATGGTAACCTTGCAAAAGTGCTATATGTACTTCAATGTTTATCTGATAAAAGCTTATTTAAAAAGTTTTAATTCATTTATTTTTCATCCTGCTTCTTGGCTGAAAAGGAAGAAATGTCTACAAAAGTTACAAGAACATGTTTTAAAAGTTCCTTGAAAGAAGATGTGAATCATGTTGTTGATTAGCTGAACAGAAAATAAGGTCTGGTCAAAGAGGAAATCCCTCTGGGACATAAGGTCTAAAACGGTGGAGTGATTGTTGACAACAGAAAGTGGAAAGCTTGGAAGGATGACAAATAGGTATATTTAATCTGGGAAGGTAAGAGCAGAGAAGAAGGGGAATTTCATTTCAGAAGCTTTTAAGTGCACAAAGAATGAGTGAGATGCAGGACAAATGATTATTGGTTTTGGTAGCAGTAATACAAAAAATGACATGAAAAATGAAGGCTGGGGATTGAAAAAATATCTATAAAATAAACACAGACAGAAAAATCCCATCTGAAGTACAGTAGGTTAGATTTGATTTTATTGGGTTCCAAGGCAAAAAGGGAGGACAGCGCTTTACACATCACTTCCCCAAGGCCTATCTCCTAGGCAATGCAAAGCCTTAACACATGTTTTAAGCATGCAATTTATAGGTACAAGGACTTTGGTAAGGCAGGGATAATTGTGCTATTACTGGTTCCCTTATTTGTCTAAGTTTATGGAGCATAGGGATTTTTTTGTTAACAGTGGGAGTAAAACTAACTATACTCCAACATTTTAATTAGAAATAGAGATACCTTGACCAGAAGATTTTTATCAGCATTAGTAGAAATTACATGTGTATTTGGAATAGGGAACAGTTAGTCCAAAATATTTTTCCTGTAAAATTTTTCTAAGGCTCTGAAGTCTTCATGGTGGAGTACGGGTGTGTGGAGTATGGGTGTGTTTGTGTCTGCCTCTGAGGAACAAGTAGTTTCATATTGTAATAATCAGTGATTTACTCCTAGTGCAGAACAGGCTGAACAGAGCAGAGGATTCAGTTTCAAGTTTCAGAGAACAATGAGAAGTAAATCTCAGTTTATTTTATAGTTTGTCAAAGCTTATTAAGGTAAAGGATTAAAACTTTTGAAAACCAGATAATGTTGGTTCTTTTCTGTTGAGAGAAGTTTATTGTTCAGATTGTTTTAACCGTTAGGGATTGTACAACTACTTATAAACCTGAAAGCTTAAACTCTGACTGATTATTAAATTCACACTCTCCTGGCCCTTGTATAGAAAAGAGTTTGTAGAGGGACTACTAACTTTAAAACCAGCATGGACAAATGAAAAGGGAAACACAGGGCAAACAGGCAAGTAAACATCATTAATCTTTAACTAATATTTCTTGTAAGCCAAGGATTAAATTTAAATGAGAGCTGTAAGAAGTATTATTTCCAGAAGATGGCACTCTTATACTGTGTATTTCTTTAGCATAAGTTTAGTCACCATTTGAGACAGTATATGCAGTTCCCTATCTGTCTAAACTATTTAATTAATTATCAGTACACAAGAGGTAGGGTAAAATGTAAAAGTAATCTTCATGCAGCCTTTGCTTCAAGAAACAGTATTTATTTTGCCAGCAACAAGCATCACTAATTGAAATGAATCATTGTCTTTAACTAAAAATTATACTTGGATCTAAAGTTTTTTTTTAAAGGAAAATCAGCTCTTACTCCCACTCATAAAGTGATAGGTATATAATTTCTCTCTTGAAGGTGGCACATAAAAGTAGAGAAAAATATTCATAATTGGAATGATACAGCAACAGATGCAGTCTTTGAACAGTTAAAAACAAAGTAGGATTGAGGGAAGATGGCTATAATTATGCAATAAATGATAGTCCTGAGTGTGATGAACCATGAATAGAAGTTTCACTCCTTCTTCCCTATTACAAATTTGATCACTCAGTTCAGACTTACATCCTTCAACAAATATATTTATTTTCAGCCACAATAAATTTTCTGTTGTATTTTTCAATGTGATATACATTTTCAGAACAAAAAGAATTGTATAACTCCATTCTTTTCTCTTTATCTTAAATATCTGCAACAATTTTTCCAAAATCTATGTCATGCAATCTTCTTATGGTGTCTAAAGAGACTTTTTTCTTTATATTATAGATTCTGTGATGCTATAAGCCAGATGCTTAAAAAGTAAAAAAAATAAAGGTCTTAGTGTTATGCAGAAACAGTCAGACATTGAGTACAGAAAATAATATAAAGACAGCAAAAAGACACAGATATGTATTATTTAGAGCAGAACAGGCAATACATTTAAAGACATATATTTATCCAGTTAATGAATGTGTTCCTTTGTAAATTAGGAATACTTTTGCAAAAAATATTTAACAAAATCTACCAGAAAGTAGAATTGTATGAAATGAATTGGAAGTGTTTAGCTGAATAACATTAATCCTTTCAGTATACTTAATATCTGTTAGATAGTGTGTGATGTAATATTGCAAAAGAACTCATTAAGGCTACGTGAAGGTAGCTTATTGATAGATTTCTCCAATTTTGGACTTGCAAGGGATTTAGCTGTATAAATGTTTTCTGAGCTGTTTTACATAATAGTTATCTGTGCAGAATCCCTGCTGCTTTTCTTTTGTCATTGCTGTTGAGCTCATGTTCACAGGGACACTTATCTTGTTCAAGTAAAGCTTCGTGATCCAGAAATTTGTCTATGGAACACAGATCTCATCAGTATTTGTGAGATTGTGTTTTTTTTGGTGTAGAATTAAAATAGATAAGGCTCCTGTGATACTACTCCATTATTTTTATTTTCTAAAGAGTCTAGGAGAACAAACCTTAAAAAATTAAGCAAATACATAAGCATAAAATTCTACAAATTGTGCTATTGTTGGTAGTAATAGTGTCCAATGAAGAGTGTGGCACTTTGAGACCTTGGAAACCCTCAGAGTTTTGTTCTGTAGAACACGTGAGTACATCTTGCCACGTTCTTTCCATGGCAGTGAACAATGAAAGCACATTGCAAATTTCCCCCTCCCACCCAAGAAGTGGATGTGAGATGATTCAGGCTTGAAAACTATGTAGCTGTGTTATTTTTGTTGTGTTAGTACAAATGTAATTATATATGCTGTTGGCACCACATAGATAATTGCATGGGAGACTGTACTATTTTTCATGACTCACTGGTTTAGACAGCACTTATTCTGGGATGTGTGAATATTTCTGCTTGTTCAGTTAAAATAGTTTTATGAGGCTCCACAATTCACGTCACTCCTTTGAATCTCTTTTAAATCTCCCTATCCAAAGACCATAAATGCAATAAGTTCAAGGTTAACAACGCCACAGAGAATTTTAAAGCCTACAGGGAAAAGAAAGGATCCAATATCTTCTGTTGGAAACAAGAAGAATAATCTTAACTTCTCTTTTGCCAGTTTAATTTTATTGATAAAATTTGAATCTCTTGCTAAGCTTCATTCTGGTTTATGCTGATTTAAGCTTTGAAATATGACAAACGTTTCCAAATTTCTATTATAGCAACAACAGATATTACTGCTTTTTATTAAAATAGATAATATTTCTTGACCCATGATGTACATTTTTCACTTTGATCATTTTCATTGCCAGTGAATTCTATGCTTCAGTTCTTAAAATGCCATAAATAAACTTTAGTTCACATCAATTACATCTGAAACCTTCAATCCTGCATAACCTGTGTTACAGATTTTTACCATAATTTATGTGTTTAAAATAGTGAATAAAATTTTTTTATATAATTCAAAAGCCAAACTTGAAACATTTTTGTATGTACAGAACCCTTAAGTTTTTGTAAATACTGTTCATATAAGTTACAGATATATAGCTATATAGAGAAAACATGTATTGTCTTACTATCCATATTTATACAATTTATATGGGTTTTTAATATAAGAATAGCACACTTTTTAATATAAAATGCTGATTTCCACATACATAATATGTACATTTACATATATATCAGTATAGTAAAATTATTAATTCATATGCTTTTAAAACAAGAAAAAATCTCATTAAAAAAATGTAAAATTTCAGCTGAAAATATGTAAGCTAAAAGTTGTAGATGAAACTAAATAAAAGTCTTGATAGTTTTCTGTAATGTTATTGATGACATCATGGCCATTCAGAGTAAAATGGATTTGCTTGTATCACCCTAAACACTTCCAGGACCCGAAGACTCTCCTTTGCTCATGGACTAATGCATGCACTGGGATCAGTCTGTTGTTCTATGCGGCATGGCAAAGCTCTGGAAAAGAAAAAAAATTCCTTTTCCTCACTTTTCTCTTTTGCAAGTACATTATAGTCAGGAGACTGGTATTTAAGGCTTCCTTTGAGACTGTGATTGCTGCAGATTGAAACTCTTGTAAATGGAATGTGTTACAGCATATCCTGAGTTAAACCTCCCTTTACTGATTCAGTCTTAGAAATCAGAAAGATATCCTAAATCAGCTTTCCTTTAAATGAAAGGGGTGGTCATGCTCCTCGTTTTATAGCAGTTCATTTATTTCTTACCTGAATGAAAGGAGTCCATCTGTGAATCCTACACGGATCACAGTTACCTAAGTAAACAGGTGCAAAAGAAGCAGAAGAAAATGGAAGATAATACTGAACTTCTGTTGTTTAGCATTAACCAGCTCCTTGTTGTTCACACAGACTATTATAGGTCATAATATAACCACCTTTCTTTTTGCATTGTTAGTCAGACAATGCAGCAGCGAGCATCCTGAAAGCCAGTGCTTCTGCTAGAGAGTAACAATTTCAATGTTATTAATTTCACTTCTGTTTAAAAATAAAACAGAATCCAACACTCATTAATTGCTTATAGTTCATTTTCCCCATAAAAACTAAGGCCCAGCTTTAGATTCATGTTGTTGTTACTGCAGATTATTTACTATATCCACAGTCAAAAGAAAGTCTTTTGCAAACCAGTATTGTCCATCACATCTTGTGATTCAGATATCCTTCTGTTGTTCAATTGCATGGTTGAATGTCTGGGGCAATTCCAGAAGAATTTTGCTTGCTGTAATTCTAAATTCTTCATACTTGGAAACATCAAACCTTTTAAAAAAATTGAACAACAGATGACATCAGTTGTACTAGCAGTGTAGCATGATGCTTTCTAAAGTATTTAAATTACTTTAAAATGAAAGTTGGAATAATTTTGGAGTACTTACAGCTAAGAATGAAATAAATAAAACAGTCATCTTTGAAAATTCATCTTAGGTTCCCATTGTGAATTAGAAAATAAAAAAATGTCCAGAGTCAAAATATTAAGTCTAGGCACACAAAGGTTATACACTTGGCAATGAAAGGAAGGAGTTTAATTTAATTGTCTGTGATCCACATACATTTCATGCAGGTGAATATGTTACATCTGGCAAAAGAGCCTGAACTCTGAAGAAGGATGTGCCTAGAATGTTAAACTTTGAAAGGCTAAGTATATAATTTGGCCCAAAGCACTTATTTGGGGTTGCAGGAAGGTATATTTGGAAATATTGGCTCTCAGACCTTCCATGTTCTCTTGAAAAAATAGATTTTCTTCTTATTAAAAAAAAAGGGGAAAAAACAAGAGGAAGGAGGAAGATATGATAAACTACAAAATGTTAGGCAGGAGGGATAATGAAAAAGCATCTCATAAAGTATTCTATTGATTAGAGAACTCATCAATGAAAGAAGGAGAACTATATGTTATTTCCTCCTCTATCGATATTCACATTGGGATTCCTTTACTGCTCCCAGGGACATGTCTTAAACACCACTGTGCAAGATAATCCAGGTGAAAATATCCAACACCCTTCTTGGTGTGACTATGCAAAAATCAGTTCAGGAAACTGGGACCTAAGATGTTTATTCATTATTACCTTACTCTCATTACTCCATTTGCTGCTTCATCTCCATCGTGTATTTTTACTGGTATCTAGATTGGGAACTATTTAGAGCAGAAACTTGATTTTGATTACTTGTCTTTATGGTGCCCAATACAATAGAGCTCTGATCTTTGATTGAGGTACATATAAAAAAAAAATCAGAACTAGATAATGGTCCTGTAAAGTAAGACTCCTGAATTGGCATTCTCTAAAACTACCTGACTCCACTGAAATTGTGGGTGTAATTGTAGTTAATCCTAAGCATAAGTATAGGGATGCCAAGATCTTTCCTTAACATGGGAGGACAGGGGTGGTTTTCAGGAAACTGTAGTTAGTCTCACAGCTCAATGACAGTTGTAGCCAAAGATTTAGAACTGATTTCCCTATTCAGCACAGGAACTAGTTTTTTAAAGCATTGTCTTCCACATTTTGAACAAAACAGTGAATTGGACATTGTGTTTTCTTGGATTTGTGAGATTCCTGTCAGCCCATTCCTCTAGTATATTGTGATACCTCTAAATGGCAGCCCTGACCTCCAGGATATTAACTGTCCACCCAAGTTTGACAATCATTCATGAATTTGTGGAGAATGTATTCTATCCTGTTGCATAGATTACTGAATATATTTAACTATATCAATACGAAGACCAGGGGAATGCCTTTCATAACTAGCTGCCTGATAGACTTCAAAGTGTTGAAGCTACCTTTTACATCTGGCAGTCCAGCCAGCTCTACTCTCTGCTTGCAGTGCATCCATCCCGTACATATGTCCCCAGTTTAACTACAAGGATGATGTAGGAAATCAAACCAAAAACCTTCCTAAAATTTAGGTAAACAAAATCCATTGTTGTCCTCTTTTTACAGACAGTCATTTAATCCTGAATAGGAATCAGGACAGTCAGGCACGATTTGAACTTTCTAAAGGTCCATGTTTGACTGTTCCAAATTACCTTATCATCCACAAGATGCGTAGAAATAAATTCCATGAGGACTTTCTTCATAATCTTCTAAAGGGACTGAGGTGGACATGACTGCACATTAGTTCCCTTGTATTTCTTCCTCCTCCTTTTTGAAGATGGGCATAAACATCTGCCTTTCCCAGACAATGGAAATTGAAGTAAATGAGGATGTTTTCATGATGACACCAACCAGTTTCATCAGCACCTTTAGGTACACAGTGTCTAGTTTCATGGACATTTTTATTTGCAGTTCTTTTAGGTAGTCCATAAGTCATTAATTTTCTACTTTTGAGGAGAATCCTTTTCTCTCTAACCAGGCATAAACATGTGGGAGGACTAGGGATAAACTTTGGCAACAAAGACCGGGGGAAAAGATGCTTTTATCACCTTTCTGCATGCCTTGTCATTTATTACCCTCTCCAAACTTTTGTTCCAGCACATCAGAGTGGGAGAATGGGTAATTCTTTACATAAGTAAGGTTTACAGTTCCATACTACTTTTCTGCTGAATAGTCATCTTGTAGTAGTGCTTATCAGTGCTTATCAGACATGTTGACGTCTTTATTTGACTAGTTCTCCAGGACAGCCACCTTGCTTTGTATTTGCAGCTCTCAGTGAAGGTAAGGTCTCTAGATCCTGGCAGAATACTGATGCCAGTGTTGTCACACCTCCAGATGTGCTCTTACTGAAATTCTTTATAAGCAAAATCAGTGTAGCAGTGCAACAGGAGACTGAGATAAGGGCATAACTACAATTCCACAGAGCATCTGCACACACAATGTGCTTACTTCATGCCTTTCAAATATTCTAGTTTCCAATGTATCTAACACACCACATCCTATATTGTACAAATAAATAAAAACTTTTCTTCACCAAGTAGATCAGTTGTACATGATGTTCAGCTTTGTGATATGTCAAGTGTAGTTTCATGCCTCAAGTTAAAGTTACAGCTGTTTTATAAATCCAACCTGGCTGTAAGAATGTTGACCCTCTTTTAATTACTTCCTTAATATCAGAAAATGAAGAGCATTATCATGGAGAAAACATTTATTTCTCCAGTATGGGAATAACATCAAAGCATATTTACTCTTTCTGCTGAATTAAAATACAATACTTATCACACTGCAGTTCCTGGCTGGAACCAAAATGGTTAAGAAGTAAATATTTCAACAGATTGTCTCATGCACTTGTAGAGCCAGCACAGACTTTGTATATGGATATTTGATTATTTACCAGAGGTAAATTATAAAGGCTGGGAAGCAGCTCTGTATCTTGAATGAGTTACCACATAAAGCAACTTATTAATAACAAGACAGAAGGTGTCAATTTCACATGAATCCAAGGCAGCTCAGACAACTTAATGAAACAGAAATAAATGCAGCTACCTGAGCATCCAGAAACTCCCTTTTAGATGAGCAAGTCCTTGAACTGAAAATTGTTAAAAGTTGTGCATATACTTGGAAGAAACAGTTTTATGTTTGTCCTCATCTTATGTTCTTTTTTCTTTGCATCAACTTTTTAATTCTGTTAAAGACAAGACAGAGTGGGCTGAATGGACTTCTGATCCAAATTTTTAAGCCTTTTAAATTTTGCCCCTAGCTAGAAACCAGAAAGTGGAAATCTACCTTTAGCTTCCATTGTGGAAATAATTACATTATTTTTTTCAAAAAAGAGAAAAGTTAAAAAGTGAATTGTAACTCCTGAATGTTTCCTGATGTGTACTTCCTTACAATTTTTATAATTTTCCTTATCATAGCAAATTTCTCATATGGACAAAATAAACTGTGCCTGTGTTGTAAATGTAAAAGTCTGCTGTTGAGGAGTGTACCAGTTAGCGTGCCTTAGGTCCTAGTTAACAGATCTCTTGGCATAAGCCCATCAACTTTACTATGAAAGTAAGTAGAAGATGAAATATAATGAACGACAGGCCCCAAATCACAAGGCAGTTCTACTGTGCTCAAGGAAATGGATAGCTAAGCTATACAAACAACCTGTTGACAACCAAGAAGTGCAAAAGCATCAGAAGGGTCTGGAACAAGTAGTGCCAACAACAGGGACAACAAATCTGGAAGTGGTGGCACCATTTGAACAGGTTTTCCTATAAATAAGGACACTTAAGAACACTGGTATAGAGAAGAATTTCTAGAAAAGAGTCTGTGGAAGAAAAGCCCACAGTTCTGCACCAGGATCCAGGAACATCTCTGTAACGTTCAAGGAATACAAGGATTTGAAAAGAGCCCAGTGGACCCTGGGTTCCTTCCCCATGACTATGCACAGCGTGGCTGGTACTGCTACTCTGATCTTTCCAACCTTTCTCCACGACTGTGCCATCTTTGGCAGGACAGGAAAAATACGTAAGAAAACCCTGCATTAAACCACTGAACTCCTTTCCCTCACTGCACCATCTGCTTCACAGCACAGGAAAGTAATATGAAATTGCATTTATCTGTGACTAAAGTGCTTTGGTATCTAAGCCCACTTAGGTTCCATAATGTCATTTGGTCTTAAACCATGACAAGGAGACATAAGCGTCTCCCACAGATCAACGGAGGAGAGTATAGTTATAAAGTAACAATGTGGAATGGGCAAGAGGAAAATTCTAGCATTACCAGTTCCAATAGGGCTCTTTTTTCAATATAAAATCAGGCTAAAAAACATCCACATGTCTTGCCTGTATGCTATTTCTGAAACGTTTTTATGTATGTCCATTGGATTACTGGTCAAAAGGAAAATTTCTTTACCAGCCTACCAAGGGCTGGAATGAGATTTATGAAAATTGTCTGTCCCCAAAGTACCATTAAAGTATAACCACCTTCTAGTTCTAAAATGGCTGCCACTAATGGATGCAATTAAGACAAATCAAACTGTTCTTGTCTTACTACACCAAGTGTTTATTTTTGGTTTTGGCTATTCTATATGCAAACTAAAGAGTAGCAGATATCCTAATGTACCATACAAATCTTGCATTTGAACACGTGGGAGGGAAATAAAACTGTGTAAAACTAAAGATGTTTTCTGTGAATGTTCCATAATATTGACAAAACCCCTCCCCTGAAAAAAATCCAAAACCATCATGGCTAGGCTTCGCGAACGAAGATTTGTGAAGGACTCTACCCACGCTTGCTACAAGCGCGCTGATGGCTAAAAAGGCCGATGCAAGATAGACACGTCCGGTTGCAAAAGGCACAGCAGAATGGCTCCCCTGGTGGTACTGAAAGGACACGGTTCTTTCTGCGTTGCCTTTTCTCCTCGANAATGGCATTTAATACCTTTTTATATGCAGAGCAACATTATCTAATCCCACAGTTCTCATTTAGATAAAATCCTATTTCAACACTTGATCTTTCTGTGTACGGATCATTTGTGAACATTTTAGCATCTCTCATAGTCAAATGAAATGAAATGTAGTCAAATGAAAGGTAGTGTGCAAGACCAAGGATTTACATCTTATTCAACCTTCCAGATCTGCTTCCTGATTATCTCACTTCTCATGGATATATTAGAAATATGAATGGTGTTTATAGCTTTTAGGGGCACTGATCTCAGAGTTTTGATTTATTTATTTGCTTACTTATTAATTTTTATTACAATTTCTGAAACAAATCATGAGGTTTTTTTTTTCCTCTAGAAAGTCCACAAAAATAAACTCATAGCACATACACTCACTATAGCATAAAGACCTTTAATTTTTCTTATGCCAGCCAAATTATCTTTATAAAAAATTCTTATTTTCTGGATAATATTTTCATTTCAGTTTTTAGTTTTTCTGGTTACTTACAATGCATGAAAACAAGAAGACACTGCAGCTAAGAGATTTGCAGAATATGAAATAATTTTGGATAAATGTTATTTTTCCCATTCAGGTCAATGAACTCTGCACTTAAACCAAGTGGGAAAAACAAACAAACAAACACAAACCAAACAAATAATCAAACACACACCCCCCTGCCTGTAACTCACTTCAAAGAACCTGAAAAAGAAGTATAAAGAAGCTATTACAAATATCTGTGCTTGTGTTAGATCACTTTAGCATTGCAGTTAGGAAGAGTTATGTCACTTCACTTCAGCAGAGAAGGACCCAGAGCTATGGGATCCCTTAGTTTGGACCACCCAGTGAAACCAAAATGAAGAAATCTACTTCTGGCATACCAGCTTCTTTACCAAACATGAATCTGCTCAGCTCATAAGCCATCCAGCAAAGCCCACTGAGAACAAACAAAACTTCTACAAAATCATAATCTGATGTTTAATACCTTAAGGGTGGAACATATTTTACAGTTGAAGATTATTGCTTTTCTGAGTCTTCTGATGCTTGAATAGCAGAATAAGTGAGATACAATATCAGAAAAAGGTTGTGTAAGTATTGAATTTCCTTTGCAATTTTTACCTTGACACTGCATTTGATTTCTTTTTAAAGTTTTTAAAGACTTGCTAGGTGTGAGTGATTTCAGTGCTTATTTGTTTTCAAAAAAGTATGGAAAGTTATAAGAGAAAGGAATCTGGCACTGAAAATCAGTTCTGTATACACAAAAAAAATTTGTATGGTTAAAAGTCTCTTCAGCTAACACAAAGCAACAGATCTTTAAGTACAGATTCTAGAAGAGAACCTCTTCAATTTACTTAGTCATTTTACCCATAAGAAGGTAACACTTTAAAATATCCTTAGCCTTCTCCTTTATTAGGCTTTCGGTTTTGGTGAAGGGTTCTAAAATTTTATATTATTTTTAATCACCTAGCGTCATACATGTTATTGCTGAATTCTTATTTTGTGTATAACGTACAAAGCCTCAAAAAGAATAACAGACTGCCTTTAAGCTGTTTATTTGAAATTATGCTGGGAGAGAACAAAAGCTTTTTGATTTAACCTTCAAATACCTTTTAAAGAACTGTCAAAACACCAGTATTTTTAAAGGGTTTCTAATCTATTTTTAACCTCTCAGAATTTCACTGTTTAAGTGCTTGGTGAGCACACCAAACCACACTTCTTGTGTTATCTTGTAGCCCCCTTGTAAACTTTCCCCTTTTCAAGGAAATTCTTTAATTAATTTTTTTGCTGTCTTTAAAAAGCAAACCAAAAAAGTCAGTAAAACTGACTGAATGTATAACATTCAAGGTGTTTAAAACCACTTCTACATACTGAATGTATAACGTTCAAGGTGTTTAAGTGCGCTTTGAGTCAACTTTGTACAAGATAGATAAATGAAATCACAGACTATCCTTTACAATTACTTTTTCTCCAGATGATCCAGTGTATGCAACTGTCTTGCTGGGGATGCTCTGGGGATGTAGATGGCAATACAGACAACTAAACCTTAAATCCTGGTCACATGAGCCATTTTAAGACATTCGTAGCCTTGCCAACACATTCATACACATTTCATTGCAGTGTTCTGCTTTTACACATACTTTAGTATCATAATATTAATCCTATTTCATCTGGGGTATTTAATGGGATGAAAGATAAAAGAAGCAGCAAAGTATTACAGCTAGATAAAAACACTAGTGCACTTTGCAGATGGGTTATAAAATATTCTCAGAGGATCTTGACTCAAAGCCACCATCTGCTTTTACTGAAGCTTAATATGAACATATTACACAGTCACTTCAGCAATAAACCACAAGATATCTTGCAAGTTTTCAGTGTTCAAAACAAAGTCACACAGCACAGTTCATCTGCATTTTTACAATTCACCAAGGAAACCCAGAGTAGTTAATATCTCTGAACTTGCAAATCATGTAGAAGGCAATGTTTTAGGCTAAATTTTTCAAATTACGTGGGAAACCTATCCAGATCGCTCCAGTTATAAATAATGTGAGTTGTTATGATAGACAATAAAGCCCAAGGTTTGGTTCGGTTGTATAAAATAAAGGAAGCATGAACACTCTAGTTTTTAACATTCTCTCTCTACAATCAGCCTACCATAGCTCAGTTCTACTGCCTGCTGTATTATATTGTTCATCAGGCAACAGTTGCTAGCATTCCGTGAGGTTGCCTAACCTACAACACTCATACTATACTACTATTCCACAATGCTCATCTATGCTACTCTACAATACTCAACGTAACACAAATGTTGAACAATCATTCACAGGTGTTTATTCCTCTCTTCTGGTTCATCCACTGAGAATACATCCTTTCTCCTACAGATGTCCCCTTTCTAGAAAGTAACATAGCTTACAGCTAGTCTCATTAGTTACAGTGAGGCTGCACACAAATTTTTACTGTGTTAATAAAAAAGGTGAAAAATAGCGAGACATTCAAACAGCAAAGGGAAGGCATATTTAAAGCATATTAATTCTTCTCAAAAACAATACTTTCTGTACTGTCTGAAAGGAAAACAATGTGTCGCACTGGTGTTGCAAGTAAAAGTTGTTAATTGGTTGGAAAACAGTAACAGTATGAAGCTCTTCGAGTCACAAGGGGGGAAAAGCTAAATAAGAACCAGAAAGAGCTATGATATGCAAGCAGATCATAGAATCATAGAACTGCCTGGGTTAGAAGAGACTTTAAAGATCATCCACTTGCAACTCCCCAGCTCTGGACAGGGACACCTTTCAGTAAACCAGGTTGCTCCAAGCCCCATCCAACCTGGCCTTGAACACTTCCAGGGATGGGGCATCCACAACTTCCCTAGACAGCCTGTTCCAGTGCTTCACCATGTAAGAGGCTGAAACAAGAACACAGCATATTGCATACTGCCTGAGTGTCTCATAACTGGAGATTACTTCTTGTTATGTGTTAGTAGAAAGGGAGAGGAAAATCTCTCAGGTATGAGATAAATGAAGGGTGCAGAACGAATGAATGAATGAATGGGATTAATTATGTCACATGTACCAGAAAAGTAGAAAACCAGGCTAAAAGGAAAACAACTTTGAAAGCAATCTTGAAAGATCATGTAGTATTGTTTTTTATCCGAAATTATATTTCTACATCAGCTATGTATATTCCCTACAAATATTTGTAAAACTTTTCCAAAATATCTGCTTTACTGGAGATTTCATAACCTAGACAGACAACCTATTATTTGCTTTACTGCATTTAAGTTTGGAAAATGTGTTCATTGATGTTAATTTTGTGTGCGTTCTGCTGTATTGTGAGAACATTACTTTCTGTTCTATTCAAAATATACATTAAATATGATTTATTCCTTTTACTTTGCCCCCAGGGGGCCATGTGGTGCTCAGCACAAGGGCTAATGAACACTATTCTGTTCTTGTCCCAGAGTGCAGGGTTATACATCTGTCTTTCCAGGTTAAAACCAGTTTTCTCTGTATCATTGTATTTATTGTAATCTTTTTAGTAAATTGTAACTCTGATTTATAATCTCTCTTGGGTTGGGTTCATTTCTCCTACTGGTTTACTTTTAAACCAGCACACACGTACAACACATTAAATTAAAAATGTTAAGGTTGTGGACTCCAAACATTTGCACTCCTTGCTTCAACATGATTTTATGCCTAATTACCAGAACAAATGACTAGTCACCTACAACAATCTTCAATACAGAACACTTACTGTTTGTTCTTAGACCCAGTTGCCAGGATAAAAAAGACTATTTTAAAAGAGGATACTTAACTTTTGCTAATAAAAACATATCACTCTGTGGAACAGCCTTTCAAATGGATAATATAATAATGAGTCTTCGTTCTTTTCAAACTCCTTCCATTTTTTTAACAAAGCCTACCAGTGCTTTTAAAACAAGGTAAATTTGTTCCTTACCTTGTAAACATTGCATGTATGACTTAAAAATACGACTGGTTTGTTCTTATGTTTTGGCAACAAGTACTGTATAGATTCTTGCTGCTTTTGATGACAACCACTGGTGGTGACAATCACTGTTGGTGTTTGCTTACTTTGTGCAGTCAGATCATGGTTAGGGAATGAAGCCTGAGAAAATATGGTATGATTTCTTCATTAGCAGAAAAGTGAAAATTAACTTTTAATTTCAGGATCAGGACCTCTCAGTAAAGAGATTTTGCTTTCCTCATGTCAGCTTACTGCTAATATGATAAATGACAAAAGAGTTGAGAGGTTTTTAT
>VZRE01004329.1:25368-95373 GCA_013396775.1 Cephalopterus ornatus | reverse complement strand
TTCGCGAAGCCTAGCCATGATGAGGATGATAACCCCCCAGTACAGCTCATTTCAGTGGATATTCTCGGGCTGAGCCTTCTAAAAGTTTAGTTATGGGTTCTTTCTATTAATGGCTTATAGGGGAACGAGTAGCAGCATCCACCTCTTAACAGTTTCTCCAGTTGGGCAATTTTGTAGTTCAATAGGTAGAATGATCATTCAAAAAGTCGAAAATGCATGTTTTGTTTATTATTTAGCTACAGAATGTTGGAGTCAACATCAGCAATGTTTTCAGGAGACTGTCCAATCCCTCTAGGCCAAAGCCCTCCTTCCGAGGCTGGGAACTGTGATAGAGGTTTATGGGTCTGTACAAAGAAGAAAATAACACTGCAGGGGGCTTGTAGGGACTTGTACCCCAGAGCATGCAAACGCACTGGAGTCACTGCAATGTGCTTCCATGCTTTAGGCTTTGATTCTCTAACGTTTTTTTTTAAAAAAGTAACATTTGAAACACAAACCAGCACTCAGAATCTCTTTTCTGTTGGTGAGTGTGAGAACAGCACTGAGTTTGGAAAGGGGGGAAAAATGAAGCAGAGTGTGGAGGGAGGGAGAGAGGAGTAGAGGGGGAGGGAGGGAGAAAATTCAGCATAACTGACTCATTAGTCATCTTTTAAAAGTGAAGTAACTTTAGGGTTGCATGTGAAAGATGTTGCGGTTTAAACCTAGACAGCAACAAATACTACACAGCCACTTGTTCATCCCTCTGCCCTTTGGGATGGAGGGAGAATTGGAAAAAAAGTAAAGCCCATGGATTGAGATAAGAACAGTTTAATAATCAAAATAAAGTAAAATGTAATAACAATGATGCAATAAAAATGGAAACAACAGGAAAAAAGAGAGGAAAACAACTGATGCCCAAATCAATTGCTCAGCACCAGCTGACCGATGCCCAGCAGTGATTGACCCCTCCCAACCACCTCCTCCAGTTTATGTACTGGGCATGATGTTCTGTGTTCTAGAATATCCCTCTGGACAGCTGAATATCCCTGAATATCAGGGCAGCTGTCCTGGCCATGCTCCCTCACAGCTTCTTGTACAGATCCTTGGTGGCAGGGTGTGGGACATTGAAAGACCTTGACTTAGGGTGAGAGTTACTCAGTAATGAACACATCAACATTATTCTCGTGGTCAATCAAGAAAGCACTGCACTGGACCGGCTATTAGCAAGAAAATGAACTCTATCCCAGCTGAAACTAGGACACAACCCCAGCTATAGGACAGTTTAAAGCAGTTCCATATGCAGCAGTTAATGCAGTTTGCACTTCTAAAAATAAATAACGAAAAGATTTTAAAATTTTGTGTTTACACACTTTTACAGACAGAGCTTAAAGGGGAATGATTTGTTTCTTGCAAGCAGCCTTGTGTCATAATACCTTAAGTAAAGCTGAACTAGTCTGGAAGAATGGTGGGTGTCATCAGTCCTCTCCTATGTGAGAGACAGCAGTGTAAGCTCTGTTTCAGAGATCCACCCCCATGTTCAACAGCCTCATTGTTGTGGCACTTGATTACGAAGTGGGACCTAGACTGAGCTCATTCCAAGCCACAGCCTGCACCTTCCTCCTGGGGACAGCTCTGATCTCTGTTCTGTGACCAGGGACAGCACCCAGGGAATGGCCTGGAGCTCTGTCAGGGCAGGGTCAGGTTGGATCTCAGGACAAGGTTCTTGCCCCAGAGGCTGGTTGGGCACTGACCAGGCTCCCAGGGCAGTGGGCACAGCCCCAAGGCTGCCAGAGCTCCAGGAGGGTTTGGACAACACTCTCAGGGACAGGGGGGGATTGTTGGGGTGTCTGTGCAAGGCCAGGGTTTGGACTGGATAATCCTTGTGGGTCCCTTCCAGCTCAGGATATTCTGTGAAGTCAGGAGGAGAAGGAAATGGTACCTGACTGTCTAGGTTAGTGCTGTATCCAGGGGACATAGAGTGGACACGGCTTATTTAAAGAATTGGACAAGCTCTGAAGCTCTGGGAGGAGGGCAGGACACCTTGTCTGTAGGTCTCTACTGGTGAACTCTGAACACAGGAGATTGGATGCGCTCTTGAGACTTGTCCGAGTGCCCTCCAGCTTTTGGTTTGGTTTGTGTTGGCTCATTGCTGCCTCTTGCCTTTGTGTGTGTTCCTGGGTGTATGTGCCATCGACAGCAATCCTTTTTAAAATGAAATCTTATTGAGATAAACACCTGGGAACCTGCTCTTTAAAACTTGTAGATACGTGTGGAATTCAGTTGTACTTAAACCTAGTCAGAGATTTCAGGCTTTGAAATTTGCACACTCCACCTGGTTAATCCAGCCCTTAAACTGCCTTGTGGGGCTGCTTTGAATGACACCCTCAGCTGGTGTAAAACTGCATTTTCAATCCCTTGTACGGCTGCGTCAAGTATCTCCAGCTTTTTCTGAATGGGAAAGTAAAGAATAATTGGTGAGTTATCACTTTGCTGGTTGTTAGATACTCTGCAAATAGTTGTGTCCAGTTTTCCAGTAGGTTTGGAATATTTTTCCTTTGCTTATATAGTCTTCAAAATATTATGAAACTGAAGCTGAGTGTTTGGAATTTAGGTTTATACTTAGTTTAAGGATACTTATCTGCATCCAGGTTTCTCAATTCTGATCCACCAGAAAACAAGAACTAAATCTGTCTGGTCTGACTTTAATGCAATCTTTCTCAAATGTCTAAGTCTTAAAAATTGGAAAAATCCTTCTACTCCTTTGCTTAAATGAAAAAAAAAGTTTCCTTTTGAAAGAGGCCATATAGGAATGGAATAGGTAATTGTGTGAAAATGAGTTTAGAAAAGCTATGCCAACATAAAGACACTCATATAACACTAATTATCAGTTTCTTGGCATACAATAGCTGTCACATTTTCCCACTGAAAATATGGACTCTAAGCATCAGAATAAAGGGAAGGGAAAACAATAACAACTGCGGAAGCATGTAAAAGCTATATTCTTCCTTGCTGGATGTAATAAAGAGCTTGCATATGAGTCCTCATTCATCATGTAAATGAATGGAGTAATTTGTTAAACATATTTCACAGATGTGAAAAGAAGTTTAACTGTCTTCATTAAAGTTTATATAGGATTTTTCAACTTCTCTGTTTTCCCTAAAATTGCTTCGCTTCAGACTGAGAGGGGGGAACCCACCCCATATTTATTTTTATATCTATTGCAGCTGGCTTGTTTTTTTTTTTGGTGGAGTAGTTGATTTGGATCAATTTATGGTGACACAGCATCTGACTTCAGATGAGACAGGGAGGTGTTTTTGCTGTCTGGGATTTCATGCCAAGAGATATTGTCTCTAACAAATAATGTGAATAAAAACCGACAGTTTAAAGCCCTCTAAACAGTTAATAGTCTTGACAGTTAGTGCAGTGGGATATTTTGTAAATATTTGCAAGTATGGACAGATTTATGGTCAGTATAAAATGCAATTTGCTCTCACTAACATTAGAAAACACCTCAAGAGAAGAAACAGTTAAGGGGACTCTTCACTTCAGGATTTTTTTAATGATTTTTAATGATTTCAGTGATTAATGTGACCAACTCCATACTGTTGTGAGAAACATTAAATTCAGATAAAACCACTTTTTTTTTTTAATCGACTTTTTGCTCTATGGAGGCTGCCTTTTGGCCAAGCCTGTGTGACATGTTTCCCTCTCATCTGTAGCTGTCTTTCAGAAAGTTCAAGCTTTTCTGTGCCCTATCTTGTCTTCTAGGAAAGAGCCAGCATGTTTCCTTCGCCTCCCTGATTTAACATTCATACTTCATGGCTGTCTTAAAGTGCTTCTCAAGTCTAGTTCAAATCATATTTTTCCTACACTTTTTAATGTATTGTTGCCAGTCACTCAGCTTATCACTCTGCCAAGCTCAGCTCACTCTCCAAATCCCACAACTCATTCCGAATGTCAAGAACCTTTCCCCAGAACAAGTTTGTTGTGCTTAAAACAAAACAAAAACATTGCCATCCTCTAATTTTTTCAAGAGTTCCACAGAGAAATTCAAGATGTTTGTTGTGGAATTGACCTATTTGGAACTATTAGGCTGAGCTGAAAAACACAGAGCTATAGACTGATGTCAGTTTGGCATTTCCCCTTTAGTTATCCAGGTGATGCCTGATATGTTTGAATTTCGAGTAAAAGACTGGCATCAGGAATCAGTTTTGCAGAAATTCAGGATATTGTTTTCTTACAGAACAGAGGCACAAATTCTAATTTGTTGAAAAATGGGTCTGTGTCAAATATTGTAGATTCAGGTGAGGAGCTGCTTCAAGCTGGGGGAGTACTCATGGAATCACTGAGGTTGGGAAAGAGCTCCGAGTCCCCCCTGTGCCCGGTCCCCACCTTGTCCCCAGCCCAGAGCACTGAGTGCCACGTCCTGTCATTCCTTGGACACCTCCAGGGGTGGGGACTCCAAACCTCCCCGGGCAGCCCCTGCCAAGGCCTGACCACCCTTTCCATAGAGAAATTCCTGCTGATGTCCAACCTGACCCTCCCCTGGCACAGCTTGAGGCTGTTTCCCCTCCTCCTGTCCCTTGTTCCCTGGGATTAGAGCCCGAACCCCCCAGGCTCCGTTCCCTTCCCTGGACATGCTCCAGCCCCTCCGTGTCTCTCTTGCCATGAAGGCAAGAGGGGGCATTTGAGGGGCCCAAAACTGGACACAGCTGAGGTGCAGTCTCAGCTTGAGCATCACTGCCCTGGTCCTGCTGCCACACTATTGCTGGCACAGCCCAGGTGCCCTTGGCCTCTTGCCCACCTGGGCTCATGTTCTGCCTCAGTTGACCAGCACCTCCAGAGCCTTTCCCCTGGGCATCTTTCCAGCCCCCCTGCCCCAGCCTGGAGCTGCAGGGTGTTGTGGTGACCCAAGAGCAGGACCCAGCATGTGGCCTCGTCCCATTGATCCCTCCTGTCAGGATCCCTCTGCAGAGCATTCCTGCCCTCCAGCAGATCAACACTCCCACCCAACTTAGTTCCCTCTGCAATCTTACTCGATCCGCTCATCCAGGTCATCTACAAAGATGTTAAAGAGGACTGGGCCCAACTGGATGTGGCAGCATTCACCACAAGTACCCGATGTAATACAATTTACCTGCTCCAGCATATACACAGTAGGACTCTAGTTCCTAGAACACAGCAAGCAGTTAAACTCAGTAATTGCACAGGGAGTGTGTCTTTACTGATTAGAGCAGAAGTGCATATGTTTCTTTGTAGTTGCTAGAAACACGAGGGAGGATCTGAGTAACTTAATAGTGGGAGGGGGATAGGAAACAAACTATGACTATTGCAATTAGCAAAGGAGTGGAATTTGAAAGGCTGGTGGTAAATAAATGAATCAATAGAGAGTAATGATCCTTGTTAACTTATTCCTACAGAATGATTCCATGCCTTTTTTTTTTTTTTTTTTTTTTTTTTTTTTTGTCCTAAAGGATACAGAAAACTGTAGCTCATACTTTTATCACTGACACGACCTCTCAAGACTATCAGTATTTCAGAGCTGGGTAACACTTCAATCACAGTGAAATACTGGAGGTAGCACATATGGAATTCCTTCGGTGTACTCCTGTGACTCCAGAGTGCAGCAGAACTGGCAGTCTGCATTGTTACACTTGTCATGATATACATGAGAAGTGTTCTGTGCAGGATCATGGGGGGTCATGGCATTTGCAATCCAAAAAAAGAAAAGGAAGAAAAGAATTTAACTCTAGACATAAAAGCTGTTCAAGGAAAGAAGTTTTGTGAATCTCCATAAAGCCATTACAGTTAAAGTTTAAAATTAGAGTTAAAGATAATATTGTAAATGCAAGTCTGCAGTGCTTATTTGGAGAATTAAAAATGAATGTATTAATATTTACAGCTATAGCCAGCTACTGCCATGCATACTCCAGGCACACTTTTGAATTTGGATATATTTTTTTAATTGCTTATTTGTTTAAACAAACAGATGTAAATACTTAAATATTCAGCCTGTCTTTTCATTATAGTTATGGATAGGTTAAACTAAGGGTACAGAACTTACTTAGAGGAAAGTGGGGGAAAAAAAGGATGGAGTTAAGTGGCTGAGACCAAACCTGCCTCGCAATGCCAAGTTTTAGATACAGGTCAGATGGAAAAACTGAGATTATATTCTCTCCGAGTCAATAGTTTAATGACCTGCCACCAGGGCACTGATATTCTTCACAGGACTTCATATTAGATCATAGAATGGTTTGGGTTGGAAGGGACCTTAAAGCTCCTCTCATTCCACCCCCACCATGGGCAGGGACACCTTCCACCATCCCAGGTTGCTCCAAGCCCCATCCAACCTGGCCTTGGACACTTCCAGGGATGAGGCAGCCACAGCTTCTCTGGGCAACCTGTGCCAGGGCCTCCCCACCCTCACAGGGGAGAATTCCTTCCCAATATCCCTTCTGTCAGTGGGAAGTCATTCCCCCTTGCTAACATTCATTGGAAACAATCAGCCTGGATTATCCAGAGTATGTTTTGTTTCCTTTGTTGTGTGTGAGATGTTTTGGTGATTTGGTTGGTTGGTGGGTGGGTTTAGATTCTATTGTTAGAACTCACAAGAGATTCTCATGAAAGGCAGAGGAGGCCCTGGCACAGGTTGCCCAGAGAAGCTGTGGCTGCCTCATCCCTGGAAGTGTCCAAAGCCAGGTTGGACGGGGCTTGGAGCAACCTCGGCTAGTGGAAAGCATCCCTGCCCGTGGCAGGAGGTGGAACTGGATGTCTCCTAAGGTTCCACCCCAACTGAAACCATTCGATGAATTTGCCTCACTTCAATACAAGGAGATACTTCAGAAGTGCTGTAAGAGTTGCTTTCTTCTCCTCAGCCAAATTTGTCTACTTGTAGAGCTCCAGAAAAGCATTACCAACCTTGAGAATCCATTAAAGTAGTGCTCAGAAATAGGAAATAATTTAACATTGCCTCAGGTTGAAACACCTGGTTCAAGTGCAAATTGTATTTGTATTGTCTTACAGCTTCCAGTAGCAGTACAGGGAGGAGGGGAAATGGTCTGGTACACTTTTCCTAAAATTCATTTAGGTTTCAAGTTTTCAGAGGGAAGTTCTGAGTTCAGAGCTTCTCTCTACAGTCCAATGCACTGCCTGGAAGCTTTTGTTTAGAAAGCTTTGTTTGCAGCTGCCTTTAGCTGTGAGCATGACCTGTGATGCTGCTCTCCGTGTCTGTTTTGTCAGGATCTGGAGATGTGGAGTTGTCTTCTGTCCCTCACTAATCTCATGCCTTGTCAGTTCATTGACAAGACACGGGTGCTTTGCTAAATTCAACAGAAACATTTATAGATCTTGTAGATTCAAAAAGTTCCTTCTTAAAAAAAAAAAAAAATCAATAAAAACCTATTTTTGAGACTATCATTTTGAGAGAGATGATTCAACTGGGCTGTTTTTCTTTTCTTCCTGTCATTACTGAATATCTCTCTACTACATAGCAATAATAAATAATTTTTGTTGTGTACCCTTTGAAGGAGGTCTAGCTGTAAAAAAAGTCTTAGCAAGCAATTACTTACATATATTGTTTCCTTTTTCTGAGTGACTTAAATGTAAATAGACTGAATTTTTTTTAAAAAAACAAGCTTATTTTTCATTAACAACTTGTTTGGCTTTGTTTTAGGCCAGTGTTGGGCAACAGTTTTTAAGAGTTTTTAAGAAGTAAGAACAAAATCATGTTTAGAGGCACATCTTGTAGCATTTCTAGCTTAATACTTAATATTTCCAGCTTTAATTTTAGAATTGCATTGTCTGGTTAAAGTGCATGGATTAAAAATTTAGTATTTTATACCTTTTTTTTTTCTGTTTAGTTTTCATGGTATTTCTCAACTATGTTTTGTTTGTTCTTATTAAGCAAACAAACTTTTTACTAGATTGGGATCAAAATATGAATGCCCAGGGAATTAAACACTATTAATAAAGTCCTGAATCTTCATTTGTATAAATAAAACTGCAGGAATTTGATGAATGGACAAACCCAGATCAACAGGCGTTTTCTCTTACAAAAATTGCAATGTCTTATGAATTTTGTAAAGTGTTCCCTGAGCCGTGACTATGAAATTTTTCCTATTAGCATTGCTTACTGTGGGTTTAATTCTATCAATGGCACTTTTTGCCCAGTCTATAACATGTTTGTTTTATATATACATATATATAAAATAAAATTGTTATCTTGCCTGGTGTTACAGGTTGTTAATCTATGAATGCCATCAGGGTTTCTGATGAGTTCTTGTCACTGCCACTGCTTCCAGCTTCATATATCTCAATATGTGTCTTGTATTTTGACTTGATGCTTTCAGGCTGAAAAGAGGTTGTCTTTCAATATTACTGACAAATGATTATTTTTGCAAATTATCTCCTTGTGCTTACAAGGCTTAGAGTAACAAAGGAGAGGTAATTTAGATTTTAAGAACCAGTTTCCTTTTGAATGCCCCAGAAATTAAAGAAATTAAGAATCAATGTAAGAATGAATAAGTGATAGAAGGGGGCAAACACAGGAAGAAGAGTGGTTAAAAATACAAAAGCAGCTGGAAAGATTTCAAATACACTTTTAAGAAATCTCCTGCTGTTCTACCTTGCATGAGGGTTTTTTTGTGCATATATCTTCCTGGGGACATCTGGATTTTTAAACATGATTATTGTTTATTTGTTGTCCTTTTTTCTTCTTCACCTATACTTGATCTCGCTCTGTTTCTTTGACAGACCTGTCTGGACTCTAAAAGTATCCAGGCTGATGCTTTAATAACTGCTGCTTCTCTACTGTTTTTCACTACTTTGAATTGTGTCACCCTCTGGTTTTCTGTTAATGAATAGCCGGTGGGATGTGTGAAAGCCATGTGTTCTCAAACTAAGACAGTGTTGCCATCTGGGAGGGTTTTTTTCTCAGATTGTAAAAACAGGTTCAATATAACCATAAATTTGTTTTCTGCCTTCAGTGTTCTTGTTGGCTTTAAATGGGAAAACAGCATTGTAGTTTAAGTAAAAATTGAATTAAATCAGTAGATGGTGCTATAATCTTAGTTTTAGCTTGTTAGTGCAACAAGTCTTGAGAGACTTAGTGCATGATTTCTTTGCACCTTTGAAAGGGAAACTTATAAAAATGTAATCAACATGATGCCATAATTATTCTGCATGTTTGACATTTACAATATTTTAATATGGTCTTCACTCTGAAGGCAATGCTATATTTAGGTGTAGTTCTTGACAAGAATCTACTGGGCAAGCAACTGGTGTGACCGTGAAGAAAATGCAGATTTGGTTGTGCCCACCGTGGCACTTTTCCCAGCTGTGCATTGGGTTTGCTGTGCTACCAAACATCCCACCTCCCAGGGGTTCCCTGCTGTGATGAGAGAAGGAAATCTGCTGTTTCATTTGAGAGTGCACAGCTCCCCGGAACCCAGGAGATCTCCGCATGCTCCATTCCTCTCTTTCTCCTTACCAGATCTTTCTTCTCAGAGGGGAAAGAGAGAAAGTATTATTGGAAGTTTGCCCTCTGTACTGGTACTCTTCAGGGAAGAGGAGTTGCAAATGTAACCTGTTGTCAAGGTGACTCTCTGGGAAAGGGAGGGTGTTTGTACCCCCTCACTCTGTGATGTGCAGGATCTGCTATTCATGGCTAAACCCCACATATTTAAATGTATGAAGCTGGAAGCAGTGGCAGTGATAAGAATTCAGTCGTCGTTTGAAAATGGATTCAAAATTTAGGGAATCAAGTAGCAAGCAGATGCTGCATCTGGTAGGGAACGACACTGCTAGCAGGCTTATCTTGGGTAATCTACAATTTGTGTAGCATGAGAGCTATAAAAGTCAGCATAGCTACCATCAAGGAATGGTAAATGTAAACTGAAAAACAAATAGTCTTTTTATTCTCTAGAATTTAAAGCATTCCCTTTCCCTTGTGGGGACCCGTGGGAGATCTGAGCCTGAGCAGGAGCTGTAGGTGTGAACAGTGTTGGTGATGGACAGTATGAACTGGTCGCTTTGTGCTGAGCTCAGGATAATTTTGCTGAGAGTTTCTCAGATTTTGGTGTCACCTCTGCACAGATTCTCTGCTTTCCTCCCACCTGTGCATGAATCCTGCACTGCCCTGGCCCCTGTGCAGTCCTACATATTAACAGAGAACACAGTACCTCTTCTGCAGGTGGCAGAGCTATGGGAGTGTACAAGACTCCCCCGGCAGTACAGTTCCACAAATGCACTCTTGCACTGACAGCAGGTGGCACTGGAGATGGAATGAATTTACTCTCACCTTGTGTTGCATTTCTGTTTCTTTTGCCATTGCAGATTTAGTCCTTTCAGGGAGGGGTGGCGATGATAATTTCTATAAGCCTCTGGGTGTATTAAAACTTTCATATTAACAGCAAATATGTATTCAGTTAAATTTCATGTCTCTGCCAATGAGACATAAAGACATAAGTAATTTTTGCTAATATAGTGAGGGGACTTGAAAAGAAGCTGTTATGGTAGAGTTGCTGTTGTTTTGAATATAATGTTTCTGATCTAGAAACCGAAACACAAAGTTTTAGTCAACAAACAAAACCAGTAAATGCTGCTAGTTCTGGAATGCCGTGTTTCCTACTGGAAATTTTGGGTAAGGCAGCAGATAAACCAGTTTTTCCTGGCATAGACACCACATGGAATACTGCCTCAGGCTCTGGGGTCCCAGCATGGGAAGGACATGGAACTGTTGGAGCGAGACCAGAGGAGGCACCAGGATGGCCAATGTTGGAGCAGCTCTGCTGGGAGGAAAGGCTGGGAGAGTTGGGATTGTTCAGCCTGGAGAAGAGAAGCTTTGGAGTGACCTGATTGTGACCTTCCAGGACCTGAAGGGGCCTGCAGGAAACATGGAGAGAGACTATGGACAAGGGCCTGGAGTGACAGGACAAGGGGGAATGGCTTCACACTGCCAGAGGGCAGGGTTAGATGGGATATTGGGAAGGAATCCTTCCCTGTGAGGGTGGGGAGGCCCTGGCACAGGTTGCCCAGAGAAGCTGTGGCTGCCCCATCCCTGGAAGTGTCCAAGGCCAGGTTGGACGGGGCTTGGAGCAACCTGGGATAGTGGAAGGTGTCCCTGCCCATGGCAGGGGGTGGAACGAGATGGTGTTTAAGGTTCCTTCCAACCCAAACCATTCTGTGGTTCTGCATCAAAAGTATTTTCCCTTCTGTTTAAAGAACATGTAGGATGTTGAAGTGCTCAAACGGAAGGATCCCATGTTGCAGTCAGTCCCTTAGCACAGTCTCTGGGTGTGCTTGAACGAGGTATGTAGTTTAGAGGCCCTTTTTTGTGCCAGTACTACTTGTGACAGTAGTCACAGGGACACTGAACAGTTCCTAGTACATTAGATTATTAAAATATTCAAATTTTTATGCTAAGATGTGAATAGCTGCACTAGACGCAGGATCATTTTAACTGTGGGGGAGCCTTAATGTGGCTCTTAAATGGCCACTGAAGATCTTATGAAGCTTATGTGAAGTCTCATCTGTAGCACTTAATTGGAGAAAAGACTCTGGAGGTCCCCAAAGCCAGCATGCATTATAAAGTACAAGATTTTTTTCCCCTCAAGAAGATCTTCACTTGTGGGAAGATCCTGAAGGGAGCGTGTGACTAATTTTTGCTAGGGAAACGGGGGCTACAAATGCAATACATGTAATACAAATCCTAATCTGTAAAGGTTAACAGTATAAAAAATTATATTTTGTTTTATTTTATGTTGCTGATAGTTATTTCTTTTATGAGAGTTCCAGATTGCTCCCAAGCAAAGATACATTGCAATATCACACAAGTACATTGTATTGTTAGGAAGTGGCTCATTATAACCTCATCTTATCACATAAACCACCAGCTCAGGGATGCATTAAAGCACTTAGAATGTGCCTTATGGGCCTGCACAAGAAACAGATTAATGCTTGTGAAATCATATTTTAATTTTTAAATATTCTTTCAAGATGAAAGGAATCCTCTTAGTGCCGTGGGTAAGCAATATTTTAAATCTGTGTGATTGTAATGTGGTTATTAATTTAATGTATTATTCTCATACAAAAACACATATTACCATGGGTCTGGTTTAAAGTGACAATATTGCAGGCACTAAGCATTCCTTTTCTGAGCAAATATAGTAACACAGTCAGTCAAACCCAAGCAATTAGTTTGGTTTACTTTCATGTAGCAGTATACATTCTGATGCACTGGAAAGCACTTAATTGTTCTTAATATGGTTGTATTTTATATGAATGTGGCCAAGTGTAAAAAACCTATAGACACTGAGGGGAAAAAAGCTAAGCATGAAACCTGTGAAATCATGTGATATAACTATACAATATTCTCTGCTCTGTGAAGACAAAAGGGGACTCCCGAAATACATTATCCTAGTTAGAAATGAAATTAAAGAAATTAAATATGCAGTGGACACCTCTAACTTCTCCTTTTTACCTCTAGAGTTATCATTTTTAAATGAGAATGCAGTGGACCAGGCATTAAATCCTGAAATTCAGTGTCTCTTCTGAGCATTCTAAGGTGCTGCAGAGAGAAAGCTGATGCCTCCGTTCATTCCAAAGAAGAATGAAGGACAGATAAAACCACCACCACCACCACCGAAAAACCCAACAAACTCAATTGGCAAGAATTTGTAAATGGTTTGCAAATGGTTCAGAGTTAAAAAACTTCTAAAATTTGTAAGAGTTTCATCTGCCTTCAGGTGAGCAGCCTTTTTTCAGTCGTTCATGGAAAAATAAGGCCTCAGTTGTCTACAGCTGTAGGGAAGAATATAACGATAAAGAAGATAATATTAATCCCAGAATTAATCATGTCAGTTAATCCAAGGAATATAAGAAACTGAGTTCCTTGACTGTATTTTGTAGATCCTGCTTTGCCTTCTGTGGAACTTGAGCAGGGAATTGTAGTCAAGCTGCATGATCAGTCCCATAAAGGTGCTACTGAAATTGAAATAGATGTGATCCTTAAACATAATAAAAATCCTCTATTACTTCTTCATATTGTCAGATGGCACTCATGAGAAAAATGTTTACTGTACAAACAGAAACTTGTTTACCAATATTTTACAGTTGTATCACTTTTGCTTTGAAAAAGCAAAAATAAATACTTCAGGTAATCTGAGGAAGCTCTTTAGGCACAAATTTCTACTGAATAAGAGTGAGGTTTTCTTTCCTTTTTTTTCTTTTAACTCCTTTTTTTTTTTTTTCTTGAAAGACTGCAAGAGTCTAATTTTGGACTTCGGCTTTAAATCTTAATCTTCAAAGAATGATTTACAATAGTGGGACCAGAATGAAAGGTAGTTGGGTCTTTGTGTGCATCTTCCCACACACCCCTCCCTCTCCCTTGGGATTTTCTCTCCTGGGCAGTGTGATTTGTCCTGAGATAAGAACCCCCGGTGGTAATTGTCCTGAGATAAGAACCCCCGGTGGGAACTGCAGGAGGAATATGAAGAGGGAATGTTCAGGAGGTGGAAGCAGAGTCAGGTATTAAAAAGCCAGTTTCTCCCTACCTGTAATACTGTTTTCTTTACAGAGGGTTGATGTTTGGATTCCAAAGGGTCTGTGTCTGATCACTCCTTAATTCATATTTGGGTGTTAATTGTTATTGAAAATTATTAAAATTATTTTAAAGTTGTATTCCTATTAGCAAATCAATGACTGTGTTAGACATGAGCCCAGGGACTATCCTGGCCTTCCAAACACAAACTGTAATGGTAAACTAATAGTCAGGAAGGAAAAAAGGCCAGGAGGCAAAATCAGCAACTGGACTGGTCCATAAAGAAAAAAAAAATATTGAACCATCTTGCCTGATTGTCTTTGCTACCACTAATTCTCTTGTTAACAATTTTATACCATTTCATACAAGGGGACAGATTTCTTTAAGAAGCTGAAGAAAGGAATGAAGGCATATCACATCTTTAAAAATTATGGAAGTATTAATGGATCAGTGTAAAGAGTGAGAAATTCAGATCATTAGAATAAATGGAGCCAAATTCCACCTTTCCTCATTCACAGTATTAAAGGCAAGGACAGTACTGGAACACTCCTGAAAAAAATACTTTCTCTGCTTGTACTTGCCTAACTTCTTCAAACATAATTTTATTATAGGAGAAGCTCAGTGTTCACTATGGAAACATAAACATTATATGAAAGGAACAAGAGAATGGATTTCTTGTTCTTTCTGGTTGGAAAAACTGAAAGCTTGTTCTTGAAATGATCACTGAATTCCTTTAGAAGTATGACAAACTTCAGCAATTTACACCTATTTTCCTAAATTACTGTGTCATTTAAAGCTCTTCACATTGTTTTTTGTTACACACACACAAAGAGCTCTTTTTAGAGATACACTCTCTGTCAGGGGCCAAAGGCATAACCAGAGTAATTACACATTACAGGGTTGTAAGAGGATTCACACATAGCACATAACATACAACAGCAGCACTTGTTAATGCCTGTGGGTGTTCTAACTTGAATATGAATTTTGCTCTGAAATAGTTCAGGATTGTTTGGATGTTTGGTCTACATTATGTTTTAATTAGAAAAAAAATTCATTTTCAACTCATATAAAGGAAATACAAAAGATACATGGACAAATATTTTTTTTAAATTTTTTTTTCATTTCACCATGATCTTAGTATTTGTTTGCTCTTTCTTTAGTCAGTTCTAAGCATTAGAAAAATCTTACCTCAAATCTGTGTCACTTGCAGTGATTCGAGAAGAATTTTTTTTTCCTTTTGTCTAAACTAATAATAAATAATGCCTGGCTACTATATAGTGAGTATTTCAGCAGCTCCCAGTGAACATTGACGAGACCTTGATTGTTATTACCCCATTTTACAGATGAAAAATCTTAATCAAAAAGAAGAGACTTAGAAAAATGATTTCCAAGGCCAGCGCCAAGAGCAGAAATCGGTCTCCTGGTTTCCACTGTGCTATCAGACGGTGTAAAAACCAGAGTCTAGTGCTGGGCTACCTGCTCCCCTCCTTCTCTGGTACCATTCTTCCTCACTCACTCTTGCGTTTTCCTTGTCAGTACAGCAAAACCTTTGACTTTTCTTCATGTTCTTTTGTTTTTCCATATTGTTAGGGGTGAGTCCAACTGTGGCTTTGATAAGTGCTCGTCTCTGGTCATACTTTTTTGAATGTGATGTGTTGTAAAACACAAAGGTACAAGCTAAGCATGTAGGGAGAAACTAGACATCCCTGATAAGACAAGATACCTGCCATTTTTTCACTGTTACCGTATGGGATGACTTGAGTAAAATGTAAATTAAGTGCATTTGACAGATCATACGTTGGAAAATGCATTCCAGCACACCATATTTTAAAATTCATATTTTTAAAACAGCGTCTTGTTTAGGGAAAGAGTTTGGGGGTTTGTATGTTGCCAGAAACAAAGTTCTGGTCTCTGTGGTGTAGCTGCTGTACTTCCAAACTAGAAGACCACCTTACCCTGGAAACTTAGTAATCCACGTTTAGTCACCAGGGCAGCCTCAGGCCTGGGTTGTGCTGCACACACAGCTTGGCCTTTGGATCTGTGCTGGGCTTGGCTCTAGGAGAAATGTATCCAGTTCAGGGCAAAGGGGAGGCTGTGAGCTTCTAATTAGTGCTGGTGATTACACCAACTCCGGACTCCTGCTCTTATCCAAAAGAGCAGAAACAAATCCTCACGTTAACATCCTTTCCTTTTGACAGAAGGAACAAACAGAATTGGTTTTGTCCAGGAAATGCTGTAAGAACACAGATCCCTTTGCCCAGACAGGCTCTCCATGGCATGCTGTGTCCTGGCTGGGGGCACACTCCACGTCACCCAGCATGTGAAGGGATGTAGAATTATCTATACCATCTATACTCCAACAAATATCATTCCAGCTGAGACTTTGCAGGGGTTGAGCACCTCCCTTACAGGGATCATAACAAGCCAGCACCTCCCGGAGCGAAAGGAACCTGCGGCCTGCACACAGCTCTGAGCAATTATTCTGTGCACAATAATCACAATACATCAGAAAATATAGGGATGTTTACTAAATCTCACTTCTAATTTAACACTAATGTATATTTTGCTGGTCTTCCCAAAACCATTGACAACACAAGGCAGGAACCTTCTTGGCTTGTCTTAGCCATTTTTGGCACATCTAGGCAAAGACTGGCTTTTTGTCCAGTTAGAGGAGAATTCTATAGCCACTATATCATTCTATATAAGGGGTGAGACATCTTACCCTGGTAAGTGAGGGATAAGCCAGACTTTGGTAATTAGGCACTAATTACGATATTAAGTAGGGATTTTGTGTTGGTTACACTCCACTCAGATAAATATTTAAAATGACCATAATTAAACATTTAAATAATTAGTAAACTGAACCTGCATATATGAATAATAACTAAACAGTGCTGTGATAGAAATATTAAGTTGTTCTGATTTAGGATGAAACAGCAGGAAACAGAACAGGATCTGGCTTTCTTCCATGTCTTTTCCCCCAGGTTTTGATGGATTTGACGTAAAACATCTTGTGTATCTCAAACTTTTGCACTAAAGGGAAGCTGGATCAAATATTTTTTAAAAAAGTTGCTTCGTTCCTCCAAAATCCCTTTTTTAATTTTTTTGATAGCATGTTGCAGTGAGGATTAATGTGGAAAAAGTAACTCTGGACGCTTGATTATAGTTTCTAGCTGTGTTGTTGGAAGACTGCTTTGTTACATATCTGCAATATCATAGAATTTTCCAGAGTATCCACTGAATTATCATATCTTGTACAAATTAACTGTTACAAACAAAAGAACAACTTTTAAGCCAGTTTTAGTTGGAACAATTGGTTCTCTCTTAAAAGTCAGTGAACTTCCTAATGAAAGTTCATCTCTACTTTCGTTGAGGACACAGAAATGTTGAAATACCCAAATCCCATCAGACTTTATTCAAATAGTCTTTTTCTAAAGTGAAGAGTAGAACTCTGGGAAGGCTCATGCTGTGAAGATTTCCATCCCCGTTTTTCAGAACAGGGAAGGAGAGTTGGGATTTTCCGGAGTCTGCCATTACTTGATTTAAATCTTTAAATTGTTAACATCAGCAGTTTCCCAGGGGTACTGAACTGTAACAACTGACAAGGTACTTATGAAGGCTAAAGTTCTGAAACATGGCCTTAATTACAAACCCAATTTTAGGCATCTAGGTGTAGTCTGAATTTTGGACCTGGCAAGCACTTGCAACTCTATCAAAGGTGTGTTTGTCTGTTGAAGAGCCAAGTAACCTTGAGGTGGTCAGCAAAGATTGTCTGTTCAAGCATCAGATGGCACATCTTAATATTAGTTCCCCTGGTTCTTGAGGTGCTGAGCACCTGCCTTTGTTGCTGATTACTGTGAGAATTGAGGCCATTCAGGGAAGGTCTCAGTACTTCCCTGATTAGGCTTCTTGGTTGGTGAAAACAGAAGTTTGATTGTTAGGAAGTTTCAAAATCTTTTGTCACAAGCATGAGAATGGAATTCTAATAAATGTGTGAAACTGTGGAGAAATACTTCTAAATTGCTGGCATTATGCAAACGCTTAATCAGTTCTTAAAATGTCAGGAGATTGTGAGGAAATTGTCCATGGAAGCCGTTAGGATGTTTCTGATGGTGGTGAAGCAGTACCCAAATCCTGGGAAGAACTGTTCAGTGCAGAACAGACTAGCACGTGGAACTGCCTGTAGACTCCCACCCAGCATTCCTGGCCTCAGGTTATCAGGGAGGGGGAATTGTGAGGAATAATCTGAAGCTGGATATCCCCAAAACAACAGCATTTTTGGGACAGTCTGTGATTCTAGTGCTGGGTTGTCAGAGGCAACGTAATTTTAGTAAGGTGAAGAGCACTGCCTGAGATATCGATGACAATTTTTAAAGCCTGAAGCTGACGTGCACTGTGAGGGAAGAGTCTTGCTTTTACTGTATTTGTATTTTTTCTACACTTCTTTCTTGATTAGAGACCTTATCCTGACAGTTCTTAATCAGTCACACGTTGCTGGCATTCTGTGACTGTGCTGCTGAGAATTTTTAAATGTTCTGAAAGTCTTAATTTAGGCAGTGGACGTTCTAAGATGGGTTGATCTGTGCTGAGGAACAAGGGGAATTGTTGTAGGAGGAGGAAGCACACAGGGAACATCAACAGTCTCCGTTCACTTCTGTAACTCATGAAAAGACACCAGAGGACTATATGAATGTCCTTCAGCTGCAGTGCTATCCTCACAGCTGGACATCCCTCAGGTTTGCAGATTTTCAGTAATGCAGCTCATGAAAAATCAGTTCAACAATTATTTCTGCAAGTTAATTTTAGTTTCTCTATCAACACATTATTGTTTTTGAAGGAAACCTAACTGGCCTCCACTGAAAAAATGTAAGATGAATAGGAATAGGTAAACAAATACATGTCCATTCCATGTGATGTATATTTGCTAAAGCCAGTTTATAACAGGGCAGAACAGAATTTCTCTCATTTAGATCATGGATTACAGTAAATAATTCACTTATTTGCCACTAAGGTGTCCAAAGTATAAACAAAATTAAAAGTAGAAAGAGAAAGCTTGATAGTATGTCAGAGAACAGCTAAGTAGCTACACTTCTGAATTATTCATATGGCTTATGTAAAGATGGAACCTAGAAAATGTAAAAGGAAAGGCTATTATTTATTTATTCTACTGAAGAATAGCACTTGTAAGTGGAAACAAAAGTGGGGTCTGAATTGGAGTCCTAACATTTTTTGTTTGTTTTAAAAGAAATAAAATTAAACTAATAAATCAGATCTATTGAATACACTAAAAATTCTGGTAAGAAATATCCTTAGTTAAAAATTTCAATGACATTTCTGTAAATATCTCAATTACACTGATAGAGGACTTGAGGCAGTCTCTGTTTTCTATACTGCCATAAGCACAGGAAATGCAGTTGCCATGCTCTCTGAATATTTCCTGTATGTATATATTATCATATCCTGTTTACTATGTATTGTATTTCTCCATATCTCTAAAACACTGACATTGTCATGTAAGAGTGGCTTTTTGTGGTTACAGAATTCTAATATGAATTTCTAATGCCCTTGGAAAACACTGATCAGGATCATGAAATAGTAAATAATATTATTGTCTCTCCTTTCCTACAAATTCTCAGTGATCTTTACCTCTTACAATTTTTGCTTCTTTGCTTCGGTACTGACTTGTCAGGTAGCCAAACAAAAATGACATGTGTACAGCCATGTGTATATGTATCACTTGTAAGTTCATATGGTCAATTTATATTAAACATGAAGCAAACAGAAATAATCCCAGGATGAGTAGGGTTGGAAAGGCCCACAGTGGCTCATCTGGTCCCACCTCCCTGCTCCAGCAGGGCCATCCCAGAGCACAGGGCACAGGAGTGTGTCCAGACAGCTCTGGAATATCTGCAGTCAGGGAGACTCCACAACCTCTCTGATCTCTGTTTAGTGCTGGGTCACTGCCCAGCAAAGTTCTTCCTCATGTCCAGTGGAACTCCCTGGGCATCAGTTCCTGCCCGTTCCTCCTGTGCCATTCCTGGCCCCCCCGAGCAGAGCCTGCTCCATCCTCTGCCCCCTCCCTGCAGCCCCTGACACACCCTGGGGAGGGCCCCTCTCAGGGTCTGCTCTGGAGGCTCAACAGCCCCAGCTCCCTCAGCCTTTCCTGCTCCCAGAGATGCTCCATCCCTTGGGCATCTCCGCAGCCTGCGCTGGCCCCGCTGCAGGAGCTCCCTGTCCCTGCTGTGCTGAGGAGCCCGAGCTGGGCCCAGCCCTGCAGATGTGCCTCCCCAGGGCTGGGCACAGGGGCACGATCCCCTCCCTGCCCTGCTCCAGTGCTCTCCCTGATCCCCCCCAGGGCACCACTGCCCTCCCTGTCCCCAGGACACACTGCTGGCTCAGGGACAGCTCCTTGTCCCCCAGGACCCCCAGGGCCTTCTCCCAGAGCTGCTCCCCAGCAGGTCCCCCCAGCCTGGGCTGGGGCCTGGGGTTGTTCCTGCCCAGGGCAGGACCTGCACTGCCTTTGTTGGACTTCAGGCAGTTCTTCCCTGCCCATCTCTCCAAGCTCCAGAGGCCCTTCTGAAGGGCTGCCCAACCTTTGGGGGGATTGGCCACCTCTCCCAGTTTTGTGTCATCAGCGAACTTGCTGAGGAGACATCTACCACTTCATTCACTCATTGATTAATAAGGTAAACAATACTGGACCTGTTATTGATCCCTGCGGGGGACACCACTGCTGACAGGCTCCAACTCTGTGATGAAACTCCTGTTCAACACCATCACTAAGGTCACAGATAAAGTTTTTCTGGTTATTTTTCCTGTGTGTATTTTGTTTTACCCTTAGATAATGAAGGTGGGAGAGGAAGAACTTTAGGAGGTAGGTTACTTACTGTGAAGCAAGATTTAAGTTTCCAGTCTTACCATTCTTCTGAATAAACCTGCAATATACTCTCTGTGGTTCATTTGCTTCCAGAGGTGACTTGAATTGCCTGTTTGTCACTGGGACTAATAAAGGATGGATGAAAAGATCTTTTCACCAGCTTTCCCTCAGGATGCAATACTTTGCGATTTTTTTGGTGCAGAGTTCTTGTATTTGGCCCTTATTTCTGCTAACATCCTTGAGGTGTCCTTATCTTCAAGAGTTTGTAAGGAACTCGTTTCACTTGTGGAGTGGTGGGAAGGAGTCAGGCATGTAAACAATTTAAATCAGGGTAGCTGTGCCCAGTGAAGAGTGTGGCCAAGAAATGAGGATATTGGTTTCAGTATTTTGTGGGGATATATTTTTGTGTTTGAAAAAGAGT
This sequence comes from Cephalopterus ornatus, assembly GCA_013396775.1. Lineage (NCBI taxonomy): Eukaryota > Metazoa > Chordata > Aves > Passeriformes > Cotingidae > Cephalopterus > Cephalopterus ornatus. The sequence goes on along the minus strand of VZRE01004329.1, from coordinate 74,559 downwards.
GCATTTATCACTCAGACTTTAAAGAGAATTCTTCAGCTGCAGTTCTAGGCTGTGGGCAATACAATCCACCAGCCACTGATGACACACAGCAAATACTGTGGTTCCAGCTTCTTTTGAGCATCAAGGTTGGTTGGATTTAGGGTAAATTTAAGAATTTTAGTTTTCCTTACATACTTCCATCTTAATTTGCTATTTTTATTAACAAAGTAACTTTGAGTGCTTCATCAGAAATATTTCTTTGATATTTTCTTCTCCCTTCAACTTATTCCTCCCTTCAGCTTGAGCTGTGCAGAGCATCAACTTTCATGATTTGTTTTCTGTTCACAATATTTACTTCAAAACGATACATTAAATGTGAAATTCACACGTTTATCTTTTGTATTTTTCCTGTCCCTTTTTGTCTTGCTGCTAAAGGTTTTTGTCAGCAGAAACAGGACTGATAGAGAAGATAAATTTGTGTAGTGTTACTAATGGTGGAAATGTTACACTATTTTGTCAACAGAGCTCTATTGTTGAAAGCAATTTCTCTCACTGTGTCAATATATGTGCCATGCTGTGTTGATATTAATGGATCTGCCAGGGAAGGCATTTAATTAATCAGTTCCCAGAATAAACTCTGTCAACTTTAATTTCCTAGCTAACAGTAATGCTTGGACCAGCGTGGTGGGTCAGTCAACAAATGTTGCAATAAGTTAGATTCACGTTGAAAAAGCCTTGGTCCAGGACCTGGAAATGCTGCTTAGGTCAGCAATTTGTTTCCTTCTTTCTGTGCCCACGTTTCAGTGCTCTGACAGCTCTGACATTTGTATAAAGAAAGAAAAGAATAGTCTGCAGCATTCCAACAGTTCAGAGCATCAAAAGAATTTGCCAAATTCTGAAGGAAAGCTAGGAGGACATTTAGGCACCTGTTGGTCAGCAAGTGTATTTACTACAGATTTACTGCAGGAATGTGAATTGCAAGTAGAAGCAATCATCATAAATACCCAATGTCCACGTGTGTGTTATCTACGTGCCTGTGAATTATCTAAAACGTTTTTGCTTACTTATCAAATTTCTGAATTTAGCAAATTTGAATTTTCAACTCCTGTATCAGGACAGCCAGGTTAGTGGAATGGCATAAACACAATATTCATGCAAAGCACCTTGTTCCTATTGTCAGGTGAATGGAAATCACCTCATTATTCAAGCATGTTTTATTTTGAATGTCAAATCTCCTGAAAATTAATATTTCTTGAGAGATAAGACCAGTATCTTGAATACTTGTCCTTGACATGTCTCTGCTCCAGCCAATCCTTTTTTTTTCAGTCTTATTTTGTCTGTTTGTAACATCTAAGGACTTTTTCAGAGTATGGAAGTGGCAAATTCTCCTGCAAGTACAACAGTGGAGATACTCATGGAACCTGGGGTCATGCTTGTTGTTCTACTATGATCTGATATAAAGTATCTTTTGCTGACCAAGTGGAGTAATAAATGAAATTCTCTGTCTCTTAGCTTTTATTCCCTCCAACAAGTACATTATTTATTGACAGGAAGACTAAATTAAATACTTTTTATCTGCAGAATTACAGACAGGCATTGTTAAACTGCAGGGGTTTTTTAGCAAATTAAATTAAAGGGCTCACTATAGTTTGTATTGTTGGAATGTAATCAGAACTTTAATAAAACTGCTTTGTTACCAGACTGAAGTAAGGGATTTCCTGAAAAATGTGTTTTATTGACAAAAGAGAAATACGATCTGGGAGGAAAGTGCAGGTCAAGAGAGTATTGTGCAAACCTTGGAAATTCTTTATGGTGAAAAATTGCACCCCTAATTCTGCTTCCACTTGTTCAAGTGCTTTGCTGGGTGTGATGATTTCACTTAACAAAAGGAGTGCCATCGACTCAGATGACATTAATAGCTGTAGTTCCCTTGAAGCCAATGGAGCCAAGCTGGCTTGCAGTGGATAAATATCTGAACGAATTGAGTTTACGAAGATCTAAAGTTTTGTATTCATACAGTAGCATATTCTTTTTTTTGAAGGGTGAAGAGCAATTTAGCAGAGGTGAAAATACCCTGCAATGTGTATGCCTCTGGGTACTGTTAATACTGTTATGTAGTTTAGTTTAAATCACCTCTAATATTCTGAAATAGGCTGGTCTAATTATAAAGACTTAAAAACTATTACGCTAAAAATAGGGCACTAAAAATATATTGGATGACCCTTTTCTCACATAATCCATTGCAAGGTTTAATATTGAATTCATATTTACCCAGTGTCTCATTCCACTTGAAAATGGAATGAAAACTTTTAGCAGAAGGACTGTGCCACTACATTTTGCTTCAGATATGTTTATCTAAGGTATGCCTTCTCAGAATTGTAAAAAGTGACTGTCTCAGTGTATTAGACAGTGATACAACTCGCGTATTAAAATAACAGGACTATTGTAGAGTGGAACTAAGGTGGGTCACTGTGGGTCTCTTAATCTTTAGATTGCAGTTCTTCTCTTTCATCCTCTGAGTCCTTCAGGGACTTCATTGTTCTGCTTTCAGAAACCAGAACAAATGTGGTATAAAAGGTCTTCAGCTGGAAATATTGTAATGGAAGCTGTTAATGTGGTCTGAAACAGAGATGAAGATAAGGTGATGACAGGCCTAATCTTACCTTTCTAACCATCCTTGTGTTGAAGTTGTTACTGGTTGTGGATAACATATGACAGACATGGCATTTATTGAGAGTGCTGTCAGATGAACAATGTATTTATTCCAACACCAAACATTTACTGCCTGTTGGATGTAAGGTTTCCAGAAATTATAACATATATATAATAATATATAAGCAGATCCAATAGGAAGTCTGTACATTTGAAACATTTAAGCATCAGGTATTAAATCACTGTATTTGGCTACTTATCCATGAACAATGTTGTTGAAAAGGGTACACTCACGTAGTACCATATGACTCATAATATAGAAGTCAAGAGATGAGAAATTAGGCACCCTGCTCCATTTGATTTAATTACTGATGTTTTCTCCTTAAAGGGATTCAGGAACATTAATGTCTTTGAGATCAGATCTTACAATCTCACAAATCATATTTCCAATAATCTAGTAGCTTCCTCTGTTCAGTTTTCAGCCTCTTAATACAAGAAAGATGTTGAGGGGCTGGAGCGTGTCCAGGGAAGGGAACAGAGCCAGGGAAGGGGCTGGAGCAGCAGGAGCAGCTGAGGGAGCTGGGGGGGCTCAGCCTGGAGAAAAGGAGGCTCAGGGGGGACCTTCTGGATCTGCAACCCCCTGACAGGAGGGGGGAGGCGGGGGGGGTCGGGCTCTGCTCCCAGGGAACAAGGGACAGGAGGAGAGGGAACAGCCTCAGGCTGTCCCAGGGGAGGGTTAGATTCGATATTAGGAACCATTTCTTCACTAGAAGGGTTGTCAAGCATGAGAAGGAGCTGCCCAGGGAAGTGATGGAGTCCTCATCCCTGGCAGTGTTCAGAAAATGTGTGGATGTGGCACTTAAGGACACGGTTTAGTGGTAAACATGGTGGTGGTGCTGCGTTGACAGCGGGACTTGACAGTCTTAAAGGTCTTTTTCAACAAGAATGATTTAATGAATCTATGATTCTGCTGTGATTTATTTAAATTAATTTCCCCAAGTCAGGTCTGTCTGGCCCGTACCAGGAACTGCTGAGTGATCTCTCCCTGTCATTATTTTGCCCTGTGAGACTTTAGTTGTATTTTCTCTCTCCATCCATCTGAGGAGGGCAATGACAGAGAAGCTTTGGTGGGTACTGACGTCCAGACAGGGTCAACCCACCACAGGAAAAGTTCCTAGAGAGTCAGAATTTTGTTTTTATTTTTTTCCTGTAGTACTAGAATATGGTAATAGTGAGCCATGTCATTATTGTGTTATACTGGTTTTGTGAAAAGGTTTAATAAGACTGTAGAAAGAAGTCAGAGTTGCATTTGGACAATCAGATCATGAACCAATTGAATTGAATGATTAGAAAGTGAGAATAAATTTCTGAATAAGAGAATACTTTGTCCATTGCCTATTGTCGTGGACACCCAAACAGCTGCATAAAACCCACAAGTTTTAATATATAATAGCTTTCCAAACTATTTGCTTGGTGCTGTGTCAAGACTACAGTTGCAATGATGCCTCATGCTGCTACTAAGCTGTGGTTAAAGTCAGTATTGAAATGAACATTTTAAGAGTTATTGGAAATCATATGGATACCAGTTCTAAAAGCTTCCAATTCACTAACACCTTCAGCAGTGCTCACCCTCTGCAGGACCAGCTCTTATCTTTTGCTCAGAATGGGAAATTGGAATGATTATAAACTTTTAATCTTCTTTCATTCCAAAGAAACAAAAACACAAAGCCAGAACAATTAAAAGTGGCTGAAAGCTGTGCAAATCCCATTATATATCATGTTAAAATATACCCAAATACTGCTAGAAATAGGAAGAGGAAGGATTCTAGGACAGAAAGTATTTCCTTAGCCAGTAGTAGATAGCAACATGACTGAGTTTAGATAGGAACCTAAGGGGGAACCAGCTGGAATGTTCAGGAATCCAAGGAAGCAGAGACAGGTGTCAGTGCAGGATGTTGGGCAAAATTTTTTAGTAAGAAGGAACTCAACAGTGCAGAAAGGGGCATCTTCAAACCTACGAAAGGGAACATAATGGTAGGAGCAACTGGAAAACAAAAGGAGGTAAAACAGAGAAAAAGAAATTGAATTATGGGAAATTATTATTATTTTTTTAAACAAAAAGGAAGATAAAGGAATAAAAGAATTGTATAATTGCTACAGGTTCAAATATACCTGAATGTAAAGAGGGAACCAGAAAGATAATTATTTAATTGGAGTTATTGGTGAATTGAGTGATTAAATTTAAGACTATAAGGGACATTGAAGATGTTTCTTTTCTTATATACTAAAGTGATCCAAACCTCAATTCCTGCTCCGTGGAATGCCCTGGATGAGGATTCCATTTCCATCAGTACAGTATCTATACCTCTTTATATATACTTAAGGTCTCTCCCATATCTCAGTCATTTCCATCTCTGAATTTTTCCTCTGGAAGACGGATACTGAATGATGTAACCTGGAAATTAAAAATGCAATTCTTTTGCTGTTTATGGTTTTTACAATTGCACCAGCGGTGTGTGTGAAGAATGGGAGCAATAATAACACGGAAATCTGTATCTTGCGCTCTAACATAACGAGGAACTCGAGTTCTGAAGGACATACTTTGCGGAAGGCTCTTGGCAAGTAACCAAACTGTTGGAAGGGCAGATGTTCCTATCACAGAATGAGCTGACAAACGAGGAGCCAGTGAGAAGCAGATCTGTTTGACAGAAACAGAGTTAGCAAAGGCTGTATTTAGCATGTTGTCATTGTCATGTTTGTTGATATTACAACATGTGCTTGTCCTTTTATTTGCTGTGAAAAATGATCCTCTGTTCCTTTTTCTGTATCTGCTTCACTCACGGGGCTGGCATTTCAAATAGTGCCCTGGAATCTGGATCGTAGATCTGACTGCCATGGAAATTCCTGCTAATCTTTCCCTTCCTCAGCTATAGGTATCATTTTGTCATTGTTCTAGATAATTTTTAAGAACAGCTTTCACAACTGTTCTCTAACTCTTCAATGTATTGATAGGACTTCTGGGCTATCAAATTGAATACTTGAATATTTTGTATGAGAGTTAATAGATTCCTATATAAGTCTCTCTTCTCTAGTGATAAAATGAATGTATTTTGAAACACATTAAATCTGCAAATTTGACTACTTTGCCAGTGTTCTTTTTATTACAAGGTATCCCATTTTCATCCTCATAAAATTAAATGCTTATATGTGCCATATAATTAAATTTAGGCACAGCAGAGGATTTGATCTGTGAGCTTATTAACTTCTGGCTGCACCACTGTTTAATTGCTTAGGAAGTTTTATCAGACTAAAACATATCCAGGATACTTCTGTCAATGAAAGAAATGTGGGAAGGTTGACGCACAGGAAATGGTAAAATTTAAAAAGCAGCCACTCTATATGTCTCACATTGACCCACAGATGGAGGGGGACCCCGAGTCTGCCTCCATCTCTAATGTTACCATGAAATCTTAGTCAGCACTTCCTAAAGTATCAGAGGTAGAAGAATCATAATTTTATTTTGCTGTCCAAGATTTTGACAACTTAATGCTGAAGGCAATCTGATTCGAATTTTATTTCCATAAAACTGAAAACTCGATATTGTTGACAGGAATACATTGAATTCGATATAAATATTAAGAAACAAAAGTCTAAAAATATTATTAAACAAGTTCTGTAAATTTGTTGTGTTCTGTGTATTATATGATGTCCTAGAATTCTTTCATCTTCTTTTTACTTTTTTTTGGTGATATTTTCTAAGCTGATATGAATGAACTTGGTTTTTGTTTTTGTTTCTTAAGGTATACTTTCACTGATGTATTTTGCCATCACTGAAATCTGTCACACTCTAGTTAGCATTTTTCTGTGCAGTTCTAGAATTATTTTCTAAATGTACAGTCAGGATGACTTTCACCTTGGCCATAGGGGCTTTTCTGGTCAAAATTTTATAAGCCTTGTATCATTCAGTCCTAATAATGGTGCCTTCAAGGGTGGCAGCTTTGCAACCTTTCTAGGGGTGCAGTAGAGCAAAAAACAGTCGAGATAATCGGAGGTAGCGGGATTTCATAGGTAAATAAATAAATAAATAACTTGCTAATTCTTAGGCATGTTTCAGAGCGTGAAGTCCGGAGACTTCCCAAGGGATTTTCCTGGCTGTGAGCTCATGTTAAAGGGATACAAAGGAGAAAATTGCAAGAGGACCCTTCCCAAGTTAATGGTCGTTATTCCTGCCTTCCAGCATGCAACCAACCACATATTCTCCTTATGGAAACATTACTTTGGTAGTGACTGTCCTGCGCTGTTATTGCTGTCACACTGTGCTGCCAGCACATGTGCTCTCACACAGGGTGGCTGCAGACAGACACACCACTGCTGCAGATTTCCTGGTGAGGTTGTCACCACTGAAAAGCACGTGAGGCACCACTGCACGTGGTACAGTGTAATACAGTGGTTTCCCCATAAAAAGGCTTTGTTCCCCTAAGAAGACTGGGATTGACTTCTCATTACATTTGTATCTTTGTTTCCTGCCATTCCTTTTCAATTTGTTTTCATAATCCTTCCAGTGTTGTAAACCTTTTAGCTCTTAGCAATCTGGAGGGCAATACTTGCTAAGGGCTTTGGGATGCCTTAGTAGATGCTAAGTCTTTAGAAGAAGTGAAAGTTGTTGTTATTGTTGTCATGTTACTGATGCAGTACTTATTTCCCCCATTAGAACGCCACACATAGAACTCTGCTGTTCAGATTATGTCACAGTAAACCTTATTTTTAGACTTAAAGCTTGCCTAGGAATATATCCACGAGTGCTGAAATTCATGTTGTGTTACACCTTGGGGACAAGCATAGAAGACTTGAAAAAAGGCCAAGATTGGGAGAGGTGGCCAATGCCCCCAAGAGCTGGGCAGCCCTTCAGAAGGGCCTCTGGAGCTTGGAGAGATGGGCAGGGAAGAACTGCCTGAAGTCCAACAAAGGCAATGCAGGTCCTGCCCTGGGCAGGAACAACCCCAGGCCCCAGCCCAGGCTGGGGGGACCTGCTGGGGAGCAGCTCTGGGAGAAGGCCCTGGGGGTCCTGGGGGACAAGGAGCTGTCCCTGAGCCAGCAGCGTGTCCTGGGGACAGGGAGGGCAGTGGTGCCCTGGGGGGGATCAGGGAGAGCACTGGAGCAGGGCAGGGAGGGGATCGTGCCCCTGTGCCCAGCCCTGGGGAGGCACATCTGCAGGGCTGGGCCCAGCTCGGGCTCCTCAGCACAGCAGGGACAGGGAGCTCCTGCAGCGGGGCCAGCGCAGGCTGCGGAGATGCCCAAGGGATGGAGCATCTCTGGGAGCAGGAAAGGCTGAGGGAGCTGGGGCTGTTGAGCCTCCAGAGCAGACCCTGAGAGGGGCCCTCCCCAGGGTGTGTCAGGGGCTGCAGGGAGGGGGCAGAGGATGGAGCAGGCTCTGCTCGGGGGGGCCAGGAATGGCACAGGAGGAACGGGCAGGAACTGATGCCCAGGGAGTTCCAGCTGGACATGAGGAAGAACTTCTTGGCTGGGCAGTGACCCAACACTAAACAGAGATCAGAGAGGTTGTGGAGTCTCCCTGACTGCAGATGTTCCAGAGCTGTCTGGACACACTCCTGTGCCCTGTGCTCTGGGATGGCCCTGCTGGAGCAGGGAGGTGGGACCAGATGAGCCACTGTGGGCCCTTCCAGCCTGAGCCATCCTGGGATTCTGTGGGGAAAAATCATATTTGTAATAGTACAAGTGTCCACTGTATGATATAAACAATACACAACAGTGACAAGTACTAACACATCCCAATTAGATATTTGTTCCACTGTCTGATATTCTGTAAGCAGTTGTCTCTTGGATTGCTGCTGAAGGGTTATAAGGATAGGAAGGGGCTGTATTTCCAAAAACTATAAGAACATGAAAAGGAAGTTTGAGAATATAATTCACTTCTAATATAATTCAAAATAGTGGCATTTTGGAATACAGTTAGAATTTTCTTTGTGGCTGCCTCTTTGAATGCAGTTTTCCAGGTGTCACCTCCACCAATTTGAACCCATGCGTGTATTGCTGTTTTCACAGAGCCCACTTAGCTGATCTTGGCATAGAAAACTTAATGTATGGTCTGGGAAAGCTGTCTTACAAAACACATGTGATTTATTTTCCATGGTAATTTTATTTTAAAAAATAACTTAAACTGATGTGATTCAATTTTGAAAACATTTCGAAATCATAAAGTACCATATAGTTCCCTATATTTCAGGTTCTTGAATATGAAATTCAGGCAATGAAAATATTTTAACTTTGATGTGATGCTAAGTTTGAAATTATTCAGTGTACGTGGCATAACTTCTGAGTGACGTAATTTTGAAGCAGTGCAGATCAACTCCGTACGGAAAAGGTCAGTTTAATCAGTATTTGTAGTTTTAAATCACCTGGAGTATTTTTTTTCAAATATATTCCGTCTTCAAAGTATCAATCAGCTCAACTCACTGGCCTAAGTGAGGTGAGGTTAACTCTACACACTTTTCACACCTCATCTGTTTAAAATCTGAGGCCATAATGTTTTCAGTTTGAAATTAAATGCAGTGCCATTGCCTTACAAATGATTTATTTCAGATAATAAAATTGTTAAATTTTAAGTAACTTACATCAATAAATATTAATCTTTTTATTAAATACAGTTTTACTTTATATTTGACTACAAGCTCTACTTGTAAAAGGACTGTGCTAGAGCACTGTGAGAGAGACACACATTAGGATATTTCATTCCTTGAAGAAATAGATTTATATTCCATTATAAAGTTATCTGATTTTGACTGTATAACAGTTCTGTCTTTTTAGCATTGCATTTTAGCCAATACACTGTGAATTATCTCGTGCTCATTCTTCTTTCTTAACAGTCATACAGCTGATAAAAATTTAAAAGTTTCTTTCATATCTCTTTTGCCCAATGGCAAAGCTCAGCTGTACTTGCTGTCATTCCTGATCAGAAATTTAAACATGACTCCATTACTCTCTTTACGGGGACTACAGAACCTCTCAAGGACTGCACATCATCAATTCCAATGTTTTCTGTTTTGACAGTGAAAAAAGCAGGAGCATTTTCAGAAGAAAAATCACTCATTTCAGTTTCTTCTTGGAGAAATCTTTTTTACATTCAAAGATATTTTTTTCCTTAGAATAAACCAAACACATTCCAACTGCCTCCAGCTCTGGGGACCCAGCACAGGAAGGACATGGAGCTGCTGGAGTGAGTCCAGAGGAAGCACTGAGATGATCAGAGGGATGGAGCAGCTCTGCTGGGAGGAAAGGATGGGAGAGTTGGGATTGTTCAGCCTGAAGAAGAGAAGCTTTGGGGTGACCTAATTGTGGTCTTCCAGGACATGAAGGGGCCTGCAAGAAACATGGAGAGAGACTATTGACAAGGGCCTGGAGTGACAGGACAAGGGGGAATGGCTTCACACTGCCAGAGGGTAGGGTTAGATGGGATATTGGGAAGGAATTGTTCCCTGTGAGGGTGGGGAGGCCCTGGCACAGGTTGCCCAGAGAAGCTGTGGCTGCCCCATCCCTGGAAGTGTCCAAGGCCAGGTTGGACGGGGCTTGGAGCAACCTGGGACAGTGGAAGATGTCCCTGCTCATGGTGGGAGTGGGATGGGATGAGCTTTGAAGTCCCTTCCAACCCAACCATTCTATGATTTATTCCATGATTGTAATCTGAGTAGGTGAGAGAGAGTATTGGGAGGATTTTAGGAAATACGAACAGTTAACTTGTAAAAACAGTGTTAGAATCCTCTTTGGAGAAAAGGGAAGATGATGGTTCTTTGAAAGGTGCAGAATCCCCACCTTTTGATGAGTAATTGGAATATGGACAAAGATGGAGGTTTAGGATAATGAAGAGGAAAAGTAGAAGAATCCATTAATGGTGGAGATTTGCTGCCTGGGAAGGAAACAATGTAGAATAAAAGCTGCTTTGTGGTTTTTAGGTCATAATTCATATTGGTTGGTTCCTCCAGATTTCCAGTCAACATAAAAATGAGAGTTTTAAACAGGGGAGGAGGGGGAGATAGGGAATGGAACAAGGTCTTCAGTTTCAGTTTATTCTTGGAAGGCGATGTCATTCCACCAGTTACTGTGAAACTTTCTAAATGAACTATGATTTTTGAAAATGTCTTAAATATGGGGTGTAATTTTTTGTGTTAGCTTCAAAAAATAGGCCATTTCAATATGTCCAGCATCCCATCACTCTGCAAGTTGTGTCTAGTCCAAATATTACTGTTTTAGTTGAATATATGTTCAGTTCTAGCTGTGTGATATCTAATTTAGAATTATTTGGTATAGTACCATTCAGCACTTCGTATTTTCAAAGCTAGTTATACAGCAACAGTGTATTAGCCATGCAATTTATCAATATTTACTCATTATCCAAATGGCAGACTACTTGTCATAATTAATTATTGAAGTAATAAATAGTCTTATTAATAAAAATTGATGACAAGAACAGAATGATTTCCTTGATAAAGACTGATGACAGGTTCTAGAATCTGACACGACACTCAGAACAGTGCGTAGATTGAATCTAAGGCCTCCTGCATGGATAATAAATTGTTATTTCAGAGAATAAAATGATTGATACATTTGCTTTGTGTGGAAAAAGCACCTGGGAAAAGATTCTACTCCCTAAGTTATTTAAACAGACTATGGTGAAATTTTCCTTCCTTGTGACAAATTTAACTTTCCAAGGAAGTGACAGCTCTTTGGCAGAGAGAGAGGAATTGATGCCTGCTCGGGGTCCTCGACTTACAGATTCTCCTAAAAGTCATATTCATTTGGAAATCTCCTGGCATTCCCGCTCCCTTTGGCAGCACTCAAAGGAGTGGCTGCAACACAGCAAAAGGATGATGGGAAAGCAGGGCCATGTGATGTGGCAGAGGATGCTGAGACAAATGAAGCCTGGCAGGTACCTTGGAGAGGCTGCTGCTGGTTTTATTGCTGCGTGGCTGATGTGGCCTCTGGTTCAAGCTCACTGGATTTTTTGTGCCTTGGTTTGATCTCACCTTCAGCGACAAAGCAGCCCCAGAGACTGAGCATCGTTTGACAGCTTGGAAATGGCTGGGCTGGGCGGGGAAAAAAAGGGCTTTCACACAGAATAATGATTTATAAAAAAACCCCAACCGTTGTATAACTCAGGAAACATTTTATTCATCACCAGTATTATTGAAAATTAGAATCTAAATATTTTATTTCAAAAGTCTTCTGAAGGATGCTGGGGCCATAAGATGCCTGGCATTCAGTTTCCTTAGCATAAGGAAAACAGTAAGTTTTTTTTCCTTTGGAGCACCTTTTCCCACTTTTCTGTATTTTTCTTATAGGAATTTCATATATATAAAATAATATCTGATGTTTGCAATGGACTGAGACATGGAAGTCCTATACAATTTTCTGTTAATTGCTTCCTTAAAAGCTTATTTAATGCAGTCTATAAAATTAGTCTTATCACCAACAAAGTCACGATATGGAGTCTTGTTCAGTTGCTGAGCTCTAGATAAACAAAGAAACAGTAATAGAATGTACTATTCTGCTGAATGTCCATCCAATTAGTTTATGATTTTTTATGCTATACTCTGCCCTTTGCACTAATTCTGACTCATACTTCTATAATCATATATGAAAGGTAGTTGCAATTCTATTGGAATTTTGGGTTTGGGCCAAACAGATGAGTAAAAGACCAAGAAAATGCTTTATATATTAAGATATGAAAAAGACGTGACTATTGTCAGGTTAGACACACTCCGTGGATCAAACTCGACATCTGACCCACTGATTTGCCAGATACTTGCAGATAATTATTCTGAGGAAGGCAATATTTCTCTGACTCATTAATGATGCCTACCCTGAGCCAAATCCTCTCACAGTAAACTACATCTAGTCTTAAGTGACAAGTCATATTTTTGGAGGGACTTAGATGACGGTCGGAAATGGATAAAGAATAAACCTGGCAGAACTTTGCATGTGTTTTATATTTTTAGCTTTTGTTTTTAGCAACAAGCAGAAGGGAGTTGCAGGCAACGAACTACTTTTGAAACCACTGCTAATGTGGATGATCAATAATATAACCACATAATAAATTCCAATAGGTAATTCTAATATTTGCAATTATATTCTACAGGCATCATGACAACCGTTCTGTAGGAATATCATCTCTTTCAAAGTGATTGAAGTTTAAATTCAAATCCTAATTTTCCCAGTCTTTCCTCCCAGCAGAGCTGCTGCATCCCTCTGATTGTCTTGGTGCCTCCTCTGGACTCTCTCCAGCAGCTCCATGTCCTTGCTGCGCTGTTCCCAGGGCTGGAGGCAGCTCTGCAGGTGGGATCTCACCTGGGGGGGCAGAGGGGCAGAATCACTTGAAGCACTTTCATTTGACTGTGTAAAGTCTATTAAATTTTAAATACATTTGTTGCCCGATTGCAGATTGAATTATACTTCTGTAGGAAAGTGAGATAAAAGAGGAACCTCTCAATTAATTACAATTCTTCGAGGAGTAAACATTTCAGAACAGAGTAAGGTTAACTAAAGATGGAGGGTATATAATTGTTTTTGTGTTTTGAACACAGACATTCCGGAGAGTTGAGAACTCAGTCGCCTGTTCGACCACAATTTTCTGCTGGAAAGTGATTTGGGTTTTTCTTGAAATATTAACATCGGCGAGCTGGTTGCATTGATTGCAGATGTATGTGCTTTTTTAGAGCACTGTTGAAAACAAAGTACTTGCTAGTTATAGTAGGAATATATTCTGTTTCTTCTCTGAATGTAAGTGAATGCCCCTGCAATGTCAATATTCTCCTTTCAGGGTCCCAGCCCGTAGCTTGCACAGCGTGTACAAACTGTGTCATTCATTATCCCCTGTCTGCAGTCAGTCCTGCAGGTCCCTTGTAAACGGGTTGTGCAAAATTCTGGATAGTTTGTCCAAGTTTTTAAATTGTCTAGGGAGCGTGGATAAAACCTAGTTCCTGGGATTAAAGACAGTATAGGCATAGCAGTGGGTAGGTCCAGTTTGTATTGAGATTTGCTGATCAGGGTAAAGAAAGTCCTCACCTGTTCCTCTGGGATTGATCTCTACCGGGATGGAGCTCTGCAGACCTCACAGATACGTATAAATGTTTTGGTAGAATTATTCCAACTTCTTATACAGTATTTACAGAGCTTGTATCAACCTTGGCCATTTCAGTGAGTTTGCTGTATTTTAGATGGAAATGTACATCTCCTGTTAACAGTCTGTGAGATTCCAGCTTCTAAAAACTAAAGTGATAAATGCTTTTGGACATAGAACATTTGAGACTTCTGGACAAATATTAGACCTTCCATTATTTCCTGACCACTTGTAACCTTTCTGTCTATGGGATCCATTTACATTCTTTAGTCAGGTTGTTACCAGCAGTGAAATCCTTTGTGTTTTAATTTTTGCTCCTGTCCAGCCAGCCTGAACTCCATGTCACTAACAAACTCCACACGTAGTGGCAAATAGAATTCTTAAATTAATGCCAATGGGACAGACCTGGCTGTTGCTCACTTTCCACCTCCTGGATCAGACACAAGTGGAGATGATTAAACCATCAAGGGTACACCCTCTTCCATCACCTTGTTTTGGGGCAGGGATTCAAATTAGATTTGATATCAATGTTTCCTTTAAAAGCAAAGGTACAAGTGTAGTACCCACTTCATAAAACATATTTAGTGAGCCACCTCACAGGATTAACATGGAATTCTGTTAAACCAGGTCTGGCTGAGATGGAGTTAACTTTCTTCAAAGCACAGAAATAGGAGAATGTTCTGGATTTGTGGCTAAACCAGCGCTGAAAGAAAACTAATGTGACTGTTGTTGAACGGTTCTTACACAGTGTCAAGGCTTTCCCTTCTTCCCACTTTGGTTCCCCAGTGAGAAGGCTGGGGGTGGGTACCTGTCTGGGGTCAATTTACCGTGTCTAAATAATGTGGCAGTTACAGCAGTGTTCTACCAGATGGATTTGTGGAGTTGGATGTGTTTGGTGTAGTCCTTGCAATTGCTGTAAGCACAGTGTGTGTGTGGATTTATAATCATGTGGTACCCTACAGATACAACATCAGTATTATTGCTGCTTCCTTCTTGCTCTTTGACAGCTGTGTCAGAAAAGGAAATATGCAGTCCTGTTCCATTCCTTAAATAAAAATGTACTTATGTGTCAAACTTGGGATTTTCAGCTGTGCATTCGGAGTCGATTCCCATCTCACTGCATGTTTAAATGAAAACCTCCCAAGTAAAGGGTTCAGACACATCTTTTGCAGATTTTTTTTCTGTATTCTGGTCAAATCTGTTCAGCCCGCTGGCTGATCTGTCCCATTTTGGAGCTCTTGGCTCTATTTAGGGATTGAATACAGATCTAGGTATGAAACAGAGGATGTTGAGGGCACTGTGGGTGCCAGGTACTTGCAGTTAGTATTGAAAATTATTTTGGTACTGTAATAGTCAATAGAGTATGAAGCAGAGCAAAGGTGAGAAAATATGTTAACATTTGAGCTGTGTAAAGTTTTTATAGGCATTTAACTATTATGCTGCCTGTTCAAAGACAATGTTTTATCATGATATGAGAAAAGAATGAAAAAAACCTAGTACTGTAAGAAGTTAATAAACCTTAGAAGGTCCAGATATAAGTTATGAGGTTCAATATCATATCCCTATGTAAACTGATTTAAAGTCACTAATAAGCTCTTATTCGTTATAGGATGCCAGTATTTCGGCCCTGCACTGGTCCAGAACTGTCCCAGTTTCAGGGTTGGTACCTGTCAAGCACTAAGTCTTCAGCTAATTGCCTTTTTTTTACAATGCCTACTGTGATAGATGCATATTTTGGGAGGAATGGATTCCGCAGGAGTTCCAGCACTGGGTTCTGAATCTGAGCATTGTGCACAAAAGCAAATAAGGCTCCTTGCCAAAACACATGTATTAGTGAATAATAAAAGTTATGGCAGTAATTCTCGCTTTGCCTAAATTAGTTGGACACAAGTCATCTGTAAACTTGAAGCTGTGTAACTGCAGTCAAACCAACACAGAGCATGGGCTGGGAACTGTTTTGTTGGGAGCGTGAAGGAACCCAAGCCACAAGGCTTCCAGGATCCCTGTTTTTATCCTTTTTTGATGCAGTTATTCTTGTCTTCACACCCAAATATTTTCAACACCTGGGTTGGTGAGCATTCCCTTCCCCTGCAGAAAATTGCCCAATAGTTCATGTGTAAAATTAATGTATCTTATGGGGTTGGTTTTGTTTCTTTTGGGTGGTTTGCTTTGTGATGCCAGCAATTCAAAGTGAAATCTAGATGTCTTTTTAATTTTAGTGTTCCTAAAACCTGTCAGTAAGATATCTCTTATATTTAATAATAAAAGCTCTCTAGAATTCTGTTGGGTTTAGCTGCAGTAAATTTTAAAGAGGCAATAAAATACTTTAAAATTTTCAAATAAAGAATCAAAGGAAAAGCAGCAGAATATGTAATGCTGAAGTAGAAGCACACTGCAGAAAACAAGCTGAAGAAGCTGATGAGAATCTATTAACATCTGCTCCCCGTGCTAAAATCAGCCCTAAAGTCTGAACATCTAAAAGAATTCTGTTTAATAGGAAAACTTATGCAACCTGATTATTACTTAGCAGGTGAGAGGGAAATCAGGAAATTGCCAGAACTCATTTTTATGTATAGAATTAGTAACAGCAGAAGTTTAAAAAGGGTTTAGATGCAATAAGAGATGAGAATGAAGTGATGATTAGGCAGATAAGAGGTGGCCCTTCTGCAAGGCTGTCCAGGTTAGTTTAAATGATGTAAGATAAGTTTGTTGTGAGTCAGGTAACTGCATCATGAATATAGAAGAGCTCAATACCCTCATTCTGGGCCCTTTTAGATAGCTCTTGATGTAAATTTTGTTTATGTAGATTCAACATGCACTCAGATGAAACATCCTATTTTCATGTTTTTAGAGTAAATTACCCTGAGTAGAGAGAAGATGATTTGCAATGTAATTAGGCTAAAGTGAAATCCAACTTTCATACAAAGGTCAAGTTATCCTCTATTTTATCATTTACAAAGTTTTTACCTTTTCTATCACTCCATACTCTCTGAAGTGCTGTTTCATTTTGAAACTGAAGTAATTATGTCGAGCTTCAGCTGTTAATAGCACCAGTGGAACCAGTGATTCATTTGTGTTGGGTTATAAGACACTGCTTCAGTAAACCACAGACACAGAACTTTTAAAATGGTCCAGTTCTGTGTATGTAGGCAAAGGTATACATTTCACAGGCGGATGTTTATCTCACAGTAGCATGTTTGGAAAAACTGGACAGAAACTTCTTTTTTAAATTCTTCAGAGAGTTGCTAAGAAGCTGGAAGCATTTTTTTACTGATTAAAAGAAGGGGAGTTGGACTATTTTCAGCTATGTTTATAGTAAAACATCCTCTTTTTCTTACATAACGAAAGATTCCATTCTACAACTACTTGGATTTTTGAGAAATGCCTCCCAAACCAGTGCAGGAGAAAGATCAACAGGAGTCACACTAATAGTTTGTATCTTGGTGTAACATAACTTAACAAGGAAAAAGACCATTTGCAGCAATTTGGCTTTCATGCTTTGAATACATATTGTGATGCAAGTGGAAGTATATGAAATATATATATATACACACAATGTCTGTGCTCCATTCACAGCAACATGTCCCTCCTATTAATGAGTCCAGAAATGCAGTTTTTGGATATGCTTTAACCGGTGTGCAACAGTGACCCTGAGTATCACGTACTCCACTGAGAATCTCAGTCTTGCTCTATTAATATGCAGCCACACAACGGATTTATCTGATCTACATGAGGGTTGCTGAAGTCCTTCCTCTTGCTTTAGCCTCGTATTTTCCAACTTTTCTCCCTTCCCTCTACTATTATCTGTTACCTGCTATTATCTGCGCTCCAAGACGCTTCTGTGATCTCTTCCCCTGCTCGCTACCAAAAACTGGATGGAATGTTGTGACATATCGAATGATTCATAAAGAAAAGTAACTTCAGTGGTTAGCTGTATTACTTACAGAAGGGTGAGATTTAGTATTTATGCACTCAAGAATCAGTTTGGGTGGTTAGAAAATTTAGGAGGCCAACTTTGTGGTCAGCCTGTGCTTTCAGGAAAGCTGTTGGAGTGATTTGCCTTGGTAGATAGTCAATCTGGCATAATTCTTGCCCCACAAAGTCAATATCTAGAAGGACTAGAACTTCTCACATTATTTTGAGCATCAAAAAGTCCTGTATTCATGGCGTACAGTCTGAGTCTGGGAGCAGAGCTTATGCATACTTGACACATTCTTCCAATTAAGCTTCCTCCTGTTTTTATTTTTAATTTGTTGTTTGGGATTTTTGGGGGGGCAAATAAAAATTTCTTTAGGCTTGTGTTATATTAAAAAGCACATGGGAACCCTCCTCTCCAAAGCATATTCATAATTATACTTTACAGCTCTTGATCATAATAGATGATCCAAGGACATTATCCACAGCTAATTGTGAATTCATCCGTGGCTGAAATTCTCCAAAGTAGAAATGTTATCATCACTTGCATACATCTTTCATACTTTAAAAATAATAATTAAATAAAATTAGTTGAGTGCCCAATTCTTTCATTTTGAAGTATAGCTGGATAGGTACAATCTGATTTCCTCAATTATTCTACAAATTCGGAGTAATATATTAGCAGTGATGTAATTTTTTTTTTTTTATCCTTAGGGATATTTAGTCCTTTTAAAGCAATTTAAGCAGGAGAGCCTTATTGCTCTGGCAGAGTGTAGTTATGTCCAGAATTATGAGCACAAAGAATTACACTCTCATCCATGAAAATTAACGGAGTTCTTCTGCAGAAAGAGCAGCATCAGATTTAACAGAAATATCGTGCCATGGTTTACAGCTAGAAGTAACCCCTGGGAATTACATTGCAGTTCTAGATGAATAGCACAGCCTTATCCAAGAGTGGATTCTAATGATGCCTTCAGGATTAATACCTGAATTCTTGTAAAACCTTGCATTGGCTTGTGCTGAAAGGCCACGATGTTACTATTAAAGTCTCACATGGGGTTCCAACATGCAGCAGCCTATTATCCAGTCTCTTAGTGGTTAATTAGTGACCAACAGGAATGACTAGTTGCTAAATGTTTGGCACTTTTGGGGGGAGTTTCTTAAGGGTACTCTGGTTTCACCTGACAGATCCAATTAAACCTTTTCTTTGCATGGTGCCCTTGTTTATTGCTGTTAGACCTGGAAGGAAATTCAGACACCCCTCAGCACAGAGATGCTGGATTTCCAAGGTTTGATGCACCTACATTCTTCTGATCTGGAAGGTTAAATGTCCTTACCGTACTAGAGTGAATTCTTAGAGGATGACTAGCACAAGACAGAGCTATTTCAGATGGGAAACTGGAAGCAGCTGCTTTTCCTTCTGGGGTCTGTGAGGCAGCTGTGGGCTGGGAAATGTCAGGAGAGGGTTCACTGGAAATTAACTGCCAGGTTAATCCATGCCATGAGTGTTCAGGATTGCATATCTGATGGGAAGGAAAGAGTTAACAAATGATGCCCAAATGTACTCTTTCTGCCATGGCATGGATCCCCCATCAGGGATTGTGGAGGATCTGAACTCTGGCTGTTTTGTAACATACATAACCATAGCTGTGGCAAACCCTTCCCAGCCTCCTCTACTCTGAAGTCAAGTCCAGTTGGACATGTATCACGGGTTGGAAAAGACCTTTGAGATCATCAAGTCCCATCTTTGACCCAACCCCACGCTGTCACCCAGCCCATGGCACTGATGCCACATCCAGTCAGTCCTTAAACACCTCCAGGGACGGGGACTCCATCCTCACCCTGGGCAGCCCCTTCCAATGGCTGATCACTCCCTCTGGAAAGAACTTCTTCCCAATGACCAACCTAAACCTCCCCTGGCACAGCCCAAGGCTGTAGCTATGCTGCACAATATTGCACTGTGTAGATTTTCCGGCGTTATCCTGCTGGGATATTTTTGTAGGCCTATCCCAAAAATCCGATGTAAGTGGCATGCCTGGGTGCACACATCCCGATTCCCTCAGCAGGGAACAGCACTGAAGTTCCCGGGCAGCTGATCAGGGTTTCTGGGCCAGGCAGTTTAGTAGTTCTTTCTGATACTGTATTAAGAGTAAAAGGCTTTGGCAGAGAAAGACCCTGTTGGGTAATAAGGACTCCCCTGTAAGTCTGCACTGTGCCTTACAGGGTCCTTGGTGTCTGCCCTAGTCTGAGTTGGTATCAAACCAGGGTTCCCTGGTCACACAGCACAAATCCTTGTGTTCCTTACACACAGCACACAGCATCTTCTTGGCTACTCTTACTTGTTGATCACATGTACGTAGACGCTCAACAAAAAAACCCCCGACAAAACAAGCAGCAATTTAAAGAGTGTAATTTTTATCCTCATACCTCAGTCCCCTGTGCATAATGGAATCACACTTTCACCACTATTCAGTGTGCATTTTTAATTTAGGCTTTTTCTTAGTGACCATTAATTTCTAGAGATGATGCCGCCAGTTTAATGAGAAAATAGGATTTTATTCCACTTCGTGCATCGACAACTAAATTGTTACCTAAGTGCAATTACAGAATTGTGTAGCCCAACTTTCTTGGCTATCAAATACCCACAGCTCTTATTCACTACCTGGGGAATTAAATAAGTACTTCTGAAAATGAGGGCATTCATTAATGTTGGGTGTGTTAATTAAACCACTAGAAAAAGCATAGCTTGACTGTTGAATGCTGGGTCAAGTCTCCCACACCTCTTCTTCCTCATATGTTATTGAATATATTTGTCAGAATGACAGTGAGATATAAGGACATATTGATAAGTGACATTTAGTGTCAGTTCTAAAAGAAAAAGCAAACCAACACAGGGAACAAAAATGGGAATGTCTTTCAATTTTACTTCAGGTGCTTTTTAAGTACAGACACAGAAGGTAATAGTGGAGCTCACCAAGTCAAAACCACTTACAAAATTAATAGTGCAAAGCAGTAATTCATGTAGTTCTGCATATATTTATACATTAAAACCAGTAGGAAATGGCTGAAATCATGGGAGTGCTGATGATGCTGTGCTTGAGAGATCTGAACCTAAGTGTCAAATAACTATATGTTATGACTATTCAAATTAAATGTTTGTAATTATAACTGATACGCTTAAAATTATTATTTTAAGTATCTTATTTACCACTTATCAGCTGCCAGTTGAAAAAACAGTGGGGACAAATTGATTAGATGTTTAACTGTGTGAACTCAAGTGTTTTCCATGAGCTCTGTTTTTGTTTTGGAGCTGAACTGGGTACAGAACAGAACAGTTTGCAGTACATCTGATCACCTTTGCACAGAGGCATAAATGTGCTAATTCCTGTACAGCCAATTAAACTATACTCCAAGTCACCCATTTATTCAAAGCTTCGTATGAAATGAGATGTTGGTGCTGTCCTCTTGTAAGTGTATAATATAGAGGGCACAAAACCCTCTGTAGTGAATATTTATAGTTGGAAGTGGAAGTTATGTGATTAAATCTTGATCTCTTGCATCGATATAACATTCTCCAAATCCTGGCTTTGTGGTTTTTGTTTTGTTTTTGATTCATTGTTACTAATGACTCCATGATGCCAATGCAGCAGAAGGATGAGGAAGTTGGGGAATATTGCTCACTACAAAAGGTTAAATGCTTTTTTGAAATGATACACACAGTTGAAAGAAAACACTGAAATTCTTAAATCTGTATATATTTAATCTTTTATCTGTGCTTTTAACAAGAATGCCCTGTACATCTGCTTCAGCCATCACTAACTGGAATGACTTATTTGATTGGGGGTTAAATTAGACTTTAGAGCTGACATGGATTTACTTGTCTGCATGGTCAGTGGGATTTGGAATGACAATTTATTATAGTGCATTATACTTTATTTATAATTGACAAATGGCTTGGAGATTTAGATTTTTGTCATCTTATTCCTAAATCCTCTCTTCATAGTTAGTGCCAGTACCCATCAGACTGGATTGCTAATAGAACAGGCTGTTTCAATGGGAAGGGACCTGCAGTGGTCACCCAGTGCAACTGCTCGACTGGTTCACGGCTGACCAAGTGAAACCCTGTTGTTTAGGGCATTGTCCAAATGCCTCTTAAGGACTGACAGGCTTGGGGCATTGAGCACCTCTCTAGGAAGCCAGTTCCAGTGCTTGACCACTCTCTCAGCAAAGAACTGCTTCCTAATGTCCAGTCTAAAACTCCCTGGTGCAGTTTTGAACCATTCCCGCGTGTCCTATCACTGGATACCCGGAATCACAGAATGGTCAGGTCCAAAGTGGATCATCTGGTCCCACCTCCCTGCTCAGGCAGGGCCATCCCAGAGCACATGGCACAGGATTGTGTCCAGAGGGTCCTGGAATATCTCCAGTCAGGGAGACTCGACATCCTCTCTGTTCTAGTGCACCAGGGAGAAGATCTCAGCACACCCCTCCCCATGCCCCTGTCTCAGGAAGCTGTAGAGAGCAGTGAGATCATCCCTCAGCCTCCTTTCTCCAAACTAGACAAACCCACAGTCCTCAGGTGCTCCTCATGGAATCTTAGAATGGTTTAGGTTGGAAAGGACCTTTAAAGATTATCTATTCCAACTGCTCTGCAATGAGTGGGGTCATCTTCAGCTAGACCAGGTTGCTTAGAGCCCCATCCAATTTGACCTTGACTGTTTCCAGGAATGAGGAAACATTACAGGACATTCCTTCCAGCTCTTTCACCTGTGTTTTTGCCATCTGGATGCATTTAAGGACCTCCACATCCTTATTTAATTGTGGGGCCCAGAACTGCACACAGTAGCCAAGGTGAGGGTGCCCCAACCCAAACACGGCAGGGTGGTCACCTCTTTGACCTGCTGATTGTTCTCTTTGGTGCACCTCAGGATGTGGTTTGTCTTTTGGCTGCCAGGCCACACTGCTGACTCCTATGAGCTGCTGTCGACCACTACCCCAAATCCCTGGGGACTAACCAGTTTCCTAAGTAAATAAAAAACTATCACAATTCCATGTAACCACCTCTGGTAATTCATCCAAAGCAGCTCTGAATTAATTAGCAGGTAAAAGCACAAGCAAAAATTTTCCATTTCAAAGACTTATAAAAAAATGTGCAATAACATGACAGATATCTTGAGAAACTGAGTCATAAAATACATCATGACTACTTTAAATATTAAATATTTTAAAGTTAACCTTTATTTATGTTTACCCAACTTGAGGGCAGTGAGCATCTCCATGTAAACTTGTTTATGCCACTGCCTTGCAAAGCAGCCTGCTGTGACACCAGTTATTACAGCAGTAAAAAGAAGTGAACAGTGAAGCTTTCAGATGATAAAGACACTATTGTGGCCATAATTATTCAGGAGTCCTGCTGTAACTGGATAAAATGCCAGGAAAAAAATATATGGTATTTTTAAAATCAGGGTTTTTTTTCCACGAGCTTTAGTAATTATATATAACATGTGAAGAGGTGAGATAAGATAAAGAATATAACATCACAGAAAGCATGCCTGCAAGACATTGTCATTTATTCTACAAATGCTAGCAGATCAATAGAATAGTGATGCAATAATTCTCTTGCACCAATCCTTGTCAAGTGCTACTCTACTCCTCCACCCTGTGAGGATGAATTGTTCCTTCATTTCAAATAAAGTGAGAAAATACAATATTATACAGCTCTGATGTTACTGTCCGAAAAGTTGTTCATGTTGGCTGTACCTGAAGTAATACGAGAATTTGAGCAAAATCACCTGAATTGGCCAATGTGGTTTGGATTTTTAGCCCAGTTAAGATTTAATACCAGGTACAGTTTGCAGAGTTTTGCCTGAGGGATTTTTGTTTTCAATTGATCCTATTTGTATTCACACAAGTTCTTCATCAAGAACATCTACTATGTCATGATCTTTGGTGAAAATTTTGGACAGTTCAAGAGTTTTAAATGTTTGAGTACAAATGATTGTTAAATTTAAGGGTTTTTTACTGAGTGTTTGCTATCTGGTATTGAACAGTTCATGTGCCACCACTCAGAAAGGCCTGCTGCTCAGTGAGTGGTGTAACCCTTTGTAGGATAGGAATGATCAGAACCAGGCAAAGTGTGAGCAAATTCCAGACTTGTTTCATGTAGGTGAAGAAGGAAAAAGATAGTTTAGGTCCTAACATTGGTGAAGTACCAATCTTTTGAATTTTTTATTTCACCAACTAGGTATTACAGCACAGAGAACTGAGACAGCAACTTTGTGAAGTGTTCCATTGAAGCAATCCTCCCAAGAAGAAGAAATGTGAAAGAAAAAAAGAAAAGAAAATGAAAGTATTGTAACAAAACTTTAGAGTTCAAGCAAGTAAAGAATTTCAGACAACCAGCTCATTTTGCAGTAGGAAGTATTATGGAATGTACAAGAAGCAAATGGAAGGGAACAGAACTGGCTTTCTTTAAAAGAGCTCAATAAATGACATTTAAAGTCTAATGGATAAAATTCGCAGTTCAGGAGGGATGGTTATACGTGAATTTCTGATTGTTGGCAGATGTTTCCCTGGGTTATTCTCCCACAAGTTATTTCACTGGAAGCTATGCCTCTCACTTGTAGTTAAACATGATAAATACATTAACAGAACCACATTGTATGAGGATAACACTTCCCTATTTAGATCTGTCCCCATTTCACTTATGCATTGGCAACTCAGTACAACTGACAGAAAATATCATCGCTAAATTGCCTACAGCTGCCTCAAACTGCAGCTCTGGGCCAGCTCCATTATCTTTGCAAACTTGTGCTGTGAGTCCACAACTTCCCAGCAGTGCTGGCTCGGGACTGAGCAGTTCCGAAGCTCTGAGGAGTTGCAGCAATCAGCCCACGTCAAGCCATGGGGCACTATCTTGTCTGAAACCACAAAGGTCATTTTTATCTTTTTCCATGAGACATTTGGATTTAGCAAAGTCTGTGGCTGAAGGTGCGAGATTAGTTCTGCTGAGAAGAATCTCGGTGTTATAGCCTTGATAAATAAGAAGACTGTTGGGGTCATTCTCAGCTCCCTGTGTGTTCTCCCTTCTCTCACCCCTATACCTTTCCATTAGGTTCTTGTATTTGGCTGTAAGGTATAAGACGCTTTGTGGTTCTCGGTTTCTAATTAAATCTGCTTCAGAGCAAGTCTTCTCAAGTGCTTCACTGCAGCTGGATCCACTAGAAGTTATTGAAGTACTATTGTTTTCTGTCAGTGACATAGAAGTTCTTGTGGCGAAAAAAAAATTTGTAGGTTTTGTGAGAAAAGGATTAACTTTGTCACAGAATCATAGCAGTTACCTGCATTGGAGCCCCACAGGTCATCAAGGCCAGCTTTCCACTTGAAGAAAAATGATTATGAGCTTACTGCTAGATAAGGTCAACAGCTTTGTCTAGCAAAGGTTTAGAAACCTCTGTGACTGGTGACTTTATTACCTGAAAGGACAACCTATTCCAAGGCTACCTAGTCAATTTGTGGTGGAGTGGTTTTTGTTAGTTTTTTTTTTTTCTCCACATACTTAACTTGACACTTCCAAGCCTGAGTTTCTGGTTTTCTGAGTTTTCAATGTGACCAAGACAAACTTAAGTCCATCATCCCTCAGTCCATTGCAGTATTTACAGTCTTAGTCCCTGTGATTTTTTGGTACCCCAAATTCCCTTCTCAAACAGAGATTTTATTGTCTGTAAACCTTTGATTATGAGTCCATTCTCATGTTTACATTTTTTCTGGCTCATCTCCACATTTCTGTACAACTACTTTGGATGTTCTTTCACTCTGTGGATTGTTTTAAAAGTCAACGAGTTAAGTAGTTAAAGGGCAAATCTGGGAAGAGGATGAAAGGGAGGATAAAGGAGCATAAAGAAAGACTGAAAGAGATGGTAAAACGATATGCTGCCAAAATACAACTGGACTTTGGGGGTGGGACTTTTAACGTGCACAATTTTTTATGAGGTATGATTTTACGATAATTGTTAGTAGAGTCCATTTCTGAGCTAAAACATAAACTAGGATATGTGACTTCAGATTGAAGTTTGTGATCCTCACCACAAGCACAGTGATCCCCCAGTGGAAGGCCCAGGCAGGCTGCAGTGTGCTGTGGGTTGGCCCCAGTAGGCAGTTGGTTGAAGGAAAAGGAAAGGAACAATAAAGGCGAGACAAAGGTTATTTAATAAAGGAAGGGGAAAGGGAAGTAGAATGGAACAAAACAAACCAAGTGATGCAAAGGCGGTCACTCTCCATCTCCCGTGGGTTG
The DNA here is from genome assembly GCA_013396775.1 of Cephalopterus ornatus. Lineage (NCBI taxonomy): Eukaryota > Metazoa > Chordata > Aves > Passeriformes > Cotingidae > Cephalopterus > Cephalopterus ornatus. The sequence continues at coordinate 48,589 of VZRE01004329.1, read as the reverse complement.
GATCTATGCTCAGCCAGTTCCCCTACGAAAGAATGATTGACCTCCCCAATCTCTCCCCTTGCTCTTTATTGCTGAGCATATTTTCCACACATTGCATTGTATGGAGTCTCTTTGGTTAGTTTGGATCATCAGCTTGGTTGTGTTGGCCAAGCCCTGCACACCAGTGCCTTCATTGGTGGGCAGAGTGAGGAACAGAGAAGGGCTTGGCACTGTGCACACTCTGTTCAGCAATGGCCAAAACACTCCTGTGTTTTCAGCCTTGGTTTGGTCACAGATCTACAACACAGCACACTGGAGCTGCTCCGGAGAAAATAGACTCCATCCCAGCCAGAACCTGGACACCATGTCAGGAACTCTTTTCCTTTCTCTCCCACATCACGGAGTCATGGAATGGCTCAGGCTGGAAGGGCCCACAGTGTCTCATCTGGTCCCACCTCCCTGCTCCAGCAGGGCCATCCCAGAGCACGTGGCACAGGGTTGTGTCCAGACAGCTCTGGAATATCTCCAGTGAGGAGACTGCACACCCTCCCTGGGCAGCCTGGTCAGTGCTGGGTCACTGCACAGCAAAGTTCTTCCTCATGCTCAGAATGACATTCTAAAACTCGAGTAAGCTTCCTTATTTCCTGCTATTAGTAACTGATGCTTGTAGCATTTTAGTGCACTGGAATCATGGCTGTAAAGGAGTGTGATGTATAACTCAGACATGAAAGTCAGAATGAGTAGCTGGTCTTGTGCATTTATTGCCACAGAACGTTTCCTCTTTGCCCAGTGTGACCAAAGTGGCTGCTGCAGCCCAGTGGATGACACAGTTTAAAACAATTTATTACCTCATAGTTGCAGGACATTGATATGTCCCACTGAGGGCAGGTATCTTCCTGCTCCTCTGTGTTTAACTGCACAAGAAAACTGTTTATTTTCCAAAATTTTCCAAAAACCTGTTTATTTTTCAAAGAATCTCCTCTCTTGTATCTTGCAGTCACACCTAATTGCACTGCTAGAGGATTCCAACATCCAAGCCAGTGTATAACAGATTTGCTTCAAGCTGGGGGGCAAACCCTTTTTTAATTTATACTGGTGTGAAAAAACTTTTACTGCTTTAAGACCCCAACTCATTACAGAATGCCTCTTCTCTGACGTTGTGAAGTGAGGTTGTGATATCTGAATTCCATGCTTGGAAATGGAAACTATGGATTTCATTGAGAAACCTGGATGGCTTCCCAATTTATGTATCATTTTTTTTAACCAGTCCACAAAAAGAGTCTGAATGAGAAGCCAGTTACTTTTTTGAAGATGAGTTTGATGCAAATTTCATGTTTTCGTACAGCAAAACCAAGTAATATTTCCTTTCTTTCCCTGTTGTGTTTTGAACTCTCTTTTCCTTAGGAGCATTAGCAGTGCATGATTCTGAAACAGTGATATTCCTGCTGGTGCCAGGTGGTCCTTTTCCTTTAATTTAGGTTCCAGGTATTGGAGCTGGTTACTCTGCAGTAATTATTAGTTGCATTTGCTTCTCAAGCTGAAGGCAATTTTAGTACCCATTACAGGAAAGATTTTTAACAAGGTAATTAGCTATTTACCAGTAATTGTTGCAGTAGAATAAAAAAACATTCCACTGTGCTACCTGACGTATTTTTGCTCTAATCTCTGATACAGATTCTCAGCTGTTTTAATTGGCCTAGTTTGGTGGAAGCCAAATTCAGTAGTAGTTTATATACCTGAGGATATGGCCTATCTTTTTTTTCCCCCTTTACAAATTTATATTATTACCTTATCTCATTCCTTCTTTTGAGATCCATTTTTTTCCTGCTGTCTGCGTTGATGAACCAGAACCACAAAACCCCTAAAAAAACAACCATTACTCTTAAAGATGTACACGTGTGCACACATGTGAAAGAGCTTTTGCTAGGGAATAATCAGCTTTGAGAAAACAAGTCTTTAAAAGTTCAGAGATGTGGTAATTAAACTTCCATGCATAAATTCTTCATTTTGTCTCCCCACTTGAGATATGCAGAGCCTGTTCTCTTTCACAACACTTGACATTTTGATAGCCTTTGCATTTTAAGCCAGTTTCATTTTACCTCATTCAACACCTAGTTCAGTCTGATGTTGTTTGTAGATTGGTGAAACAGGGACAGAATGCAGCTTGGAAAAGTTTGATTTCCCTGGCTTGGAGAGCATTACGTGGGAAATCTCTTTTAAAGGCAACAAGATGATTTAATTCTGGGATGCTTTACACACAATAAAATACTGATTTTTGTTACCTCTTTTGCTACACACCTTCCAGATACTGAAGTAAAATAAAAGAGTGTTAACAACTTGATGATCCTTGTGGGTTCCTTCCGACTCAGAGTATTCTTTGAAACTCTCTTTAAGTTTATAACTTAACTCTGTGGAGAATCAGCTCTCAGAATCAGTAAAAGGGCCTGTCCTGCTTTTGCGCCTTCTGTAGTTTTATACTCCTGCCCTTTGAAATATTCAAGTCTTAACCCATGCCTTCCAAAACCTCAGGTCTCCTGACCTCCCTGTCCGTGGGACTTCTCAGCGCAACACTAAACATTGTTTTTCAAACATCAGCACGATACAAAATCTAAAAATTCGCACTCAGTTTCCACAGAGCAAGCCCTGGCCCTGTACAGCTGTGACCCCAAATCTCAAGTTCCAGCACAGCTTCTTGAACCCTCTTCCTCTGCAGTGGACCCAGAGCCCCTGCTGGAGCCCTGCAGAGTAACCTCAGTCCCAGGAGCCTTCAGCAGGTCCTAACTGTGGTCCAGTGGCACCCAAAGGCCGGGGACAGCTTGTGTAGGCTGAGGATGCACAGGCACGAGAACTTATTCACAGTTTAATTTGAGAATTAGCAGTCTAATAGTTGTTATTAGTCTAGTTGCAGTGATATTAACATTTTTACGCTAATCCAGAGTCTAATTCTCAATAATTCTACAGTTAACATGGATGGATTGCAAACTTCCCTCCCCTGGTGTTATACTGACCCTTCCAGGAGCCCTCTGGGTGGTAACGGGGAGGGTTCCAGTTGTTCTGAAGAAGGTGGGAAGGGGTTGTTATGGTGAATCATCCTCAGCATTTCTGGTTCTTCTCCAAGAAGATTATATTGTTGATAACAGGCAGTTTCTTCCCTTTCTGAGAGGTAGCTGATTATTGATAATGCTAAAATGACTATGTTCTCATTCTCATAGTGGCTTATTAGTTGTTTAGTACACTGTACATACTTATCAGTCTATTCTGAGAGAAGTACTGTAATTAGCCAGCATTGGGGATGTAAATTTTACTGATTGAGTTTCTTAAATGAGAGTTTGTTAAAACAGCAATGATCTTCTTCTGAGGATTATTTTCTTAATAATTATTGGCCTGATCCAAACTATGCTTAAATGTTCCAAAAAGAGGGGAGAAAAATTAAAGCTGCATAGAGCAGGGAAAAAAAAGCAATCAGGTGATATTGTGAATAGAGTATATTTATCACATTAAATACATGGGAATATTTTTGATTTCATACTTTATTTCCACCATCATTACCATATTCTTTATCTAACAAAAAGATACAGTGAACACTCCTCCGTAATTTCTTCTCTTCAAAGAAATTCCACCCTATGAACTTCATCAATATGTGGAGTATTTCCTTGTGGCAATGTCATTTGGTGTGCAGAGAGGGGCATGCCAGTGAGAGCAAATGAGAATATATGAGTGTCACTACTAATTGAGTTCTAATGTTGGAGTTCTTTAACACAGAAGGAAAGGCAGCACTACAGCCAAGACTTTCCTATTAACATTTACAACATTAAATGGCATTTGTGCTACTAAAATCACAGTTCGACTGAGAAGGCACTATTTAGTTTTTGTGCAACTTCTATTAAAAATATATCAGTTATGGATTCTGTCAGTTTACTACAGAACAACTTAATTTGACAAAAAGACAAGGGGACTACTATTATTTTGGTAGCTTTTTACAGTGATAGTCTTAAATAACTGTTTGCCATAATCATAGACTGTAGCATTTGCATATTTGAATTGCTTTGGCCATCATTCACTTGTTCTAGATGGAAAATACCTATTTTATAGGGTTCATGGCTTAAAATCAGTGGATTTAGTTGCTCTTCTCTTGTGCTGTTCATGCCTGAATCAACAGTGTGCTGGTAACTAAATACAAGGAGTGCCTATGATTTAGAAAATCTGATATAATAAGCAGGAACATCCAGTAACTGCACACAGGAATTTGTCAGTCCTGGCAGGGTACACGTGTCTCTCTGGTAACAGTTTATGGGAGATTCTGTCCTTTACAAGTCTTTCCATGAGAAATATGAAACTAGAAGAGGTGATGCTTTTGATCTTGTAGTTCATCCCAGCCTCATCAATCTTAAAAACTTTTGCTTTTGGGGGTTTTCATGGATAAAGCACATTCACCACTCTAGTCCTTGCGAATGACACGCTGTGGGACTGTTCTTACTGATTAGATACATCCTACCGTGTGTAGCCAAAAACATCCTGCAAACTGTACAAAGATGTAAAATTCTAATAGATGACAATCACAAAATATTGTGTGATGTAACATTTGTTTGGGCTTCATTTATTGCCATGACTGGCTGTGTGATCAAAGGAATTAGTAGACCCTATGGACCAGACTTGAATGAGGAAAAAGTTGTTTAATACACGAGTTTTTGAAAAGATAGAGAAGAATAGTGAGTAAATAAAGTAGAATTGAAGTTTCAGTAAGCTCAGAAGATCACTAGGTAAAATCTGATGTCTAAGGGGAAAAGGGATTCTAGAAGGGTTGGCAGTTACTTAAGGAAGAAATATTAAGACTAGCAAAAACTATCCTAAAAAAAGAAGGCACAGGAAGATTAGTGACACAGCAAGCTGGCTAAATAATGAATTCTTCAATGATTTCATCATGAAAAAGAAGGCTATAGAAAATAGAAAAGGAATCAAAGTATTAAGAGTGTAAATACAAAAAAAATAGCACAGAAATATAAGCAAAACATCAGAAGACCTGATACAGCTCACAAGGCACATAAAGAATAAAAGGCAGGATTCTGCAAGTACATTATTAGTAAAAGAAAAATGAAGGAAAGAGCTGATCTGCTCCTCAGATGAGAAGGAAAATAAATGATAGCTGATGTTTTTAGAAGGTCAGAGTGTTAATATCTCTTCTGCATCAGTTTTAACTATAAAGCTCTGCTGTGACAATTTTAAAGGAACTAACATTAGCGTCAAAGGAAAAAGAACTGGTGATGCTACAGGGAAAGATCAGACCAGGGCCTTCTTTGTAATTTAGATGGTTACACATCAGCTGATCTGGAAGAAATTCACTTAAACTGCTGGAGAGAATTGATTGAAGCTCTTTGAGTCATCAGTGGGTATCCTTGAAACAGAGACGGCTAAAGGTCCAAACATGTGCAGAATGGGAAGAATATTTGGCTGGTTGAAGAAAGAGGAAAAAAAAAGAGGCTGGGCTTATGAATTAGGTAGAACTAAAATAAAACAAACTCTTTATAAACACACAAAAGCAGAGAGAACACTGATAAAACAGAATCACGAAAAAAATCATGTCAACACCACCATTTCCTCTTCTTATCCCAGGTGTTTTATTGATATGTGGGAGGTATTGGATATTGTATATATCTTCATTCTTTTATAAAGCCTGTAACACATCTAATAGCAGGATATTCTCATTAGTAAGCTAAAAATATACTCTAGAAGAAATAGTTATGAAGTACCTTAGAGAATCATATCCAGGAAGTATTTTTCAGTGGCTCACTAACTGGGGAGATTCACTGAGAGTGATGATGTAGAAAGTTAGGCAGGATATTTGGAAAAAATTCTTCAAGGTAAGTTTTACTGGAGAAATTGTCTTGGACTGTTACAGAATGCCAGCTCTTCTAGGAGTAAATTAACCATACTTACCTCAGAAATAGTTTCAATAGAGTTGATCTTTCCATGGGACAGAGAATAGTCTAGATTTTCTTTCAGGGCTTTTCTTTATCTTTTAATATTTGTACTCTAAAAATACAATGCTCATCATTTTCCAGAAGAAAAAAACCCCACACCCTACTTTTATTTTCCCCATATAAATTAATAAGACTGTTTAAATTCAGTATGCTTTAGTTTTTATCTGAGTTTCTAGAAATTTCTGTGGCTCAAGCATACTTCTTAGTCTAAATTCAATTTGAAATTGAAATTCCTGTAATTGCTTATTCAGGAGCTTTGAAAAACAAATGGTATATGTACCCTGATCCATTTACAGGATTTCACAGCTTAAGTCATTGCTTTGTCCTTGAAAGCTATTACTTTGAACCTACAGTAATAATTAAAGAAGAGTATTTAAAAATGTATGACTTTATATCATACCTTCCTAACAGTATTATACTTAATATTCTGATATCCAAGGCATTGGTATTTCAGATCTCCTGGGACTGTTCCTTCTGAAGTATAGGGGAAGGCCACTGTCCTTTCTCCTCTGCCCTTTGAACACAGACCACTCTCTGGTGATTCTAAACAAACTGGGCTGATCACGAGACTTCACACCAAGATGTGATTCTCTCCACCCGTTTATGTTGACTATGAGTATAGAATTTAATTAGAGGAAGGACTTCTGTGATCTTCACTAATAACAAAATGGTGCTGGAAAATCCTGCCTCTAGGATTTCCTTCAGTACTGTTCTGTCACAGATGTGTGTATCTCAAAGTATTGATCACTCATAAAATGGATGACGGGCCAGACATAAAGCAGGTGTGAGTTGTGTGTTTAATATCCCTTTCCTGTTCTCTCCTCCTTGCCCTCAAGGTAACAGGCATGCTGGGGTGCAGCAAGGTGTGCCAGTGAATCTCCAACTGGAGTGAAACACTCTGAAATAATTGGTATTTACGGTCTTGGATTATTTACAAACTGACATGCTGGAACACAAATAATAATTTCCGTGTCCCTTCCAGCTATGAAGTTTAAGCACAAACTCACACCTCAGTACTGACATAGATCACAGAATGCTTTATGGGCTGGAAGGAACCCTAAAGATCACCCATTTTCCAACCCCTGCCATGGGCAGGGACACCTATCACTAGCCCAGGTTGCTCCAAGTCCCTTCCAACCTGGCCTTGGACACTTCCAGGGATGGGGCAGCCACAGCTTCTCTGGGCAACTTGTTTCACTCTGTTATTTTTTTTTAAAACATAGATTCACCAGATGCAGGTTCCATCTCCTTTCCACTGACACTTGTGTTGTTTCCTTTTCCACTCTGAGCAGCACTAACCAGTTCTAGTTGGATTTTGTTCTTACCCAAATGAGGAGACACACCAAATCTCCAGGAATCTCACTGGCGTGTGGTGATGCTAAAAATCTCCTGCACATCATAATTATAGTGCTAAAAACCATGGCTGCATATTCCTCCTAGGTTTTTAAGGGCATAGAATCATTGAGGTCGGAAAAGATCTCCAAGATCATTGAGTCCAACGTGTGACTGATCCCACCTTGTCACCCAGCCCAGAGCACTGAGTGCCACGTCCCTTCATGTTGTAAGGGACAGAAATGTGTCTGTCTGCCCTGCTGTAGGAAAAATAGCAGGAGGTCTCCTCTTCCGCCCTGGAGTTTCTATCCATGGATCCAAGTCAGCGTAAGGTCAGTCCTTTCATTCTAGAATTGATTTGATTTGAGAACTTTCATGAAATGCATTCTGAGGTCTCTCATGGGCAGTGCTCTGAAGTGCTTTCCTGTGTCTCAGGACAGGTGAGGTGTGACCACAACGATCTGTGTCCTGAAGCCTCAGTAGCTCCAAGTCATAATAATCTTTATGTATCCATGAAAATCCTGAATTCTGTACTCCTGAACCTGGTGAGCCTGCTCTGAACACCTTCAACCTCACAGTGTGCATGATATACATCTCTGGAACAGTCTTGTCCATCCGCAGTCAAACATGTCCTTATGTGCACTAGAATAACTTGGGAGGATTATTCCTCAGAGGTCAGACAGCTGGAAAAACGGAGCAAAGAGGCATTTTCAGTGAGGTTGCTCTGACAGTGGACACACTCCAGCAGTAATTAGGGTTAGGAAGGCAACAAATAAAAGTGGCAGAAAGGAAAAAGTAAAAATCTGTCATGAAAGAAGATTTTTTAATAACTGGATGAGCTGGTTTTCTCTTGATCAATGACATTAATTTGGCTGACTGAACTGTGATCAGGGACTCTGATTCAGCATCTCATCATCAAAAGTTCTCCCAACCTGACACCTCCTCATTCCTGCTGCCAATTCACACAGCTGCAAATTTGGAAACTTTTGCAGCTGATTCAAGTATCCTCCATACACAAACAACTTAGGAGCAATTTAAAGTGAATCACTTGATCCATAGCAATGTGAGAGCCATGGCCAATTAGATGTAGCCTTCAGGACTGAGGAATCGACTGATCTTCGAGATCAGAGAGATCAGAGAGGTGAAAACAAACAAGGACACTGGTCAGGAATTGTTAAACTCTGAACTATGAACTCAAATATTTTAATTTAAAAAATTCCTTTCATTACAAGTGCATTTCTTACAGGAAAAGACACCACAGTTTTCCATAAGACACTTCTGAAATAGTGTTAACTAGATGAAAGGAAAGCAGGTATCTTAAAATTGCTTTTCTCAAGAGTGAAATGTATGTTTATTCCTGAGGATACTCTACAGTGCAAGAATGTAGTACACAAAAGGCATGATGGAGAAAACACGCGTAGTTTTTTGGGCTAAGGGATCGTGTAGTTCATCTTCTCTTGGCCCAAAAGTGGAATGAATGTTTCTTAGGTGATGCTGTAGAATGATCTTTAGAAGCCAGGAGTTGTTAACTAATATCAACCAACCTTTGCTAAAACTGTCAGTTATCTTTCCTCTATATTTAGGGTAGATAATAGCTGTGATATATGATTCATCATGCACAGACTCCTTCATTATGCAAACACGAATAAACTCAGATATGGCAAAAACTGAGATTAGTCTTTATGCCCTTTATTCTGAATACAAATATCTTTGCATCACTGACACTGAGGAATCCCAAAGAAGTAATACAAATAAAGACAAACAGATATGAGTAGCACATTGGGAATCATGCATAATTAAAAGTTCAATTTTTCTTCAAGAACAGTGTCACATAAATGACCTTTTACACTTTCAGATAGTGTAAAATGCTTCCAAAAAAACCCCCAAATTATTGTGCATTATTTAAATTGACATAATCCTTAAAGATGGAGCTGATATTGCTGCTTGTTAGAGTTGCCAGCTTTGGCATGAAGAGTTCTGTTTTCAGGTGCTTATGCCTATGAATCTGCAAAGGACTCGCCAATATTTTTGTATGAAAAGTCTGCTAGAAGACAATTCTCTACAATCCCAGATTCCCTTCAGAGTAGACAACTGGCAACATGGTGAAGTAATTTCCAAAGATAAAATGGTTATGGAAGGATTTGGTCTATTGTACCAAAGAGAGTCACAATTTTTCTCTGTAAAAAGAGCCAAAAGTTGTTGTTTTAAAATTGGACAATGATCTTCAACAGAGGAAATTCTCACTATTAGCAAAGCTGCCTGGCTTGGAAAAATTGCACGTTATTCAAGTTGCAAGTGGGTCAAGCTGGACCATTTTTAGGGCCCAACAATAACAGCACAAAAAGACCTGTTCTCACTCTAATCCTGTTTAGAAACTGAGATGGAAACCAAGCCTTTTGAGTCTGTTTATCCCCCTGTCTCTGAACCCGCTAGGTATTCATGACAGAATATACCAGTCCACTCTTGCTATCAGTTAATTGCAGTTGTAGGCAGCAGAGTTGTGAGCAGTAAAGGCTTGATTACTAACAAGTTGTGTGCCACTGGTGAGACTTACAGGAGAATATTGCATGTTAAAGTTTTTAAAATTGTTAAAGAAATGCAGATTAAACAGAAAAGAGACACAGAAATGCTTTGAGGTGAAGAGAAGATTTCAGTGAGAGACATAAAGCCACATCTATTTAGGTAAGCAAAGCAACTATTAAGTTGTCATGGTGAAGGTCTTCAAAACTGAACTCAAGTGAATTATGAACAGGTTCTTGGGAAGTGGACTTTTCTGAGGCAGATGAACTATACGGATGATTACAGTAGCAAAAGTTTATCCCTCTGAAAAAACAGGACTATATTAATCTTCTTGCATTCAGATGATGCTGTTATGACATTTGCTCTATTTTACTTTTGATATCCTGGTAACGAAAATAGAGCTGTTCACGTTCAGAACCTTATTTCCTTTACCAGAGATTTTCTGGCTTAGTATATAGGTTTTCTTAGCATATGACTGACACGTTTGAGGATTCTGTTTAATTTTTTTTGTAACTAAAAACTTTGACAAAAGTCTTGTAAGCAATGCAGTGCATATTCGCTTTCCAGCCTGACCCACAGTTACGTTTATAATAATTAATACCATAGAATCATAGAATGTCCTGAGTTGGAAGGGATGTTAAAGCTCATCTCATGCCACGTTCTGCCATGAGCAGAGACACCTTCCACTAGCCCAGGTTACTCCAAGCCCCATCCAACCTGGCCTTGGACACTTCCAGGGATCCAGGGGCAGCCACAGCTTCTCTGGGCAACCTGTGCCAGGGCCTCACCTTCCTCACAGCCAAGAATTTCTTCCCAATATCCCGTCTAACCCTGCCCTCTGTCAGTTTGAAGCCATTCCCCCTTGTCCTGTCACTCCAGGCCCTTGGAAATAGTCTCTTTCCGTGTTTTTTACAGGCCCCTTCAGGTCCTGGAAGGCCACACTCAGGTCACCCCAAAGCTTCTCTTCTCCAGGCTGAACAATCCCAACTCTCCCAGCCTTTCCTCCCAGCAGAGCTGCTCCATTCTTCTGGTCCTCTTGGGGCCTCCCCTGGACTCTCTCCAGCAGCTCCATGTCCTTGGGGTGCTGTTCCCAGGGCTGGAGCAGCTCTGCAGGGGGGTCTGAGGGGGCAGAGGGGCAGAATCACCTCCCTCAGTCTACGTAGAAATGCAAGAAATGCATATGCACAAATCATCAGATGTATTTTGTAGAACTGACTCTCAGATGATCTTGCAATACTTTTCAACATACAGAACACTATTCCTCACAGTTGGAACCCAGAGTTTTGGCAACACTCTCTACTTTTAGTTTGAATTTTACCTGCTCATGGCTGAACTTTATGCACTTTGTGAACTTTGTTAATTGTAAGTAGGCATTCACCTGCTTTCTGCACACACTTGGAATATGCATTCTTGCATTTGGATTTATAAGGTATTTTGAAAAGGTTCTGTTTTAGAGGTTACAGTAAAATGCATAACCTAGCAGTTTCTGACAGATAAGAACTATATTCATCTTTCTACCTACTCAGAAACATTTATTTTTCAGTTATTTTGCAGGAAGCTCCATCCATACCACGTAAGTGACAGTACAAGATTTTTGGCTTGTCAGCTGCACACGCTTGTCTGGTTCAGAGTGTGGCAAATTACTTTGCTCAGGACAGAATGCACAGAAAGTGTCAAACAGTCAATTAGAAACGCAACTAAAAATACTCACAAGCCTAGTTCTTGTAGGCTCAATTTCTCTGCCTATAAAGATAAGACAAGAAGACTGCTGCTATTGACAGCTTCAAATAAGTTACCCTAAATTATAGCTATGTAGAGATTAATGTAGGAATTTAGAGCTTTTGTGTGTGTGCATGTGTGTGTGTGAAAATTGCTTAAGTTTATTCAGAAACCACTTTTAGATAAACTAAAAAAAAAATGGGATGAGAATATTGAGAGGGATTGACCAGTGGGGGCCAACGGAGATGATCAGAGGATGAAGCAGCTCTGCTGGGAGGAAAGGCTGAGAGAGTTGGGATTGTTCAGCCTGGAGAAGAGAAACTTTGGGGTGATGTTGCCATGCCTGAAGGGGATGACAAGAAAGATGGAGAGAGACTATTTCCAAGGGCCTGGAGCGACAGGACAAGAGGGAATGGCTTCACACTTCCAGGGGGCAGGGTTAGATGGGATATTGGGAAGGAATTGTTCCCTGTGAGGGTGGGGAGGCCCTGGCACAGGTTGCCCAGAGAAGCTGTGGCTGCCCCATCCCTGGAAGTGTCCAAGGCCAGGTTGGACGGGGCTTGGAGCAACCTGGGCTAGTGGAAGGTGTCCCTGCCCATGGCAGGGGTGGGACTGGATGGGCTTTAAGGTCCCTTCCAACCCAGGCCATTCTATGATTCTGTGATTCTCTGCTCCAGTACTGCAAGCCAGGTGAATTTACACATATTTTTAGTCAGTGGTGCCCAGTTTTTAATTTTTTCCATTAGAATTGCCGATGTGACTGCAACCCACTTTGTTCTAAAATACTGGAATTGAAATGTTTACGTTGAGATTTCTCAAATACTTCTTTGTAAAATGTCTAAGTTAAAGACACAGAACAAATAATAGTGAGGATTGCTTTCCTCAGAAAAATTAATTAAAAGGCTGTGCTGATATGCTGCATTTAAATGGTAGTATCTGGAGATTCAGTTGTGCCTTGAAAATGTCCTAAATTATAACATGTGCTCACGTTCACTGCATACCACAATTTGGCCAACACATTAAAACAAACCACTGACTTGATTTTTATTTTTTTAATTATTCTAAATTTGGATAGATATTGCTTTTCTTTTTCCTGATCCTGCTTCTCCTTTATAACCAATAGGCTTTTTATCTTTGCCTTTTTGCTCTCAACTCCTAAAAATGTTTATGCATGTTTAATTTTATGCACTGACAGTGTTCTGAGGAGAGATAAGTACATGCAAAAAATTTCCAAGTGGGAAAAAGAATCCAGTTTCTTAGTGAAGCTGGGGAATTTTATCTTGGCCATTAAAATGGGACAGACACATAAAAATATCTGAACTTCTCTATTTATCAGCACTTTTCAAAGCATTCAAGCGTTGCAGTCAGAGACAGTTACAGCCACTGGTTGCTGGGTCTACACAGGTATCATATTTGTAACCATTAGTATGCAGACAGGAGATGATTAAATGCACTTGTGATAAAATGTGACACCATATTATAAATGAGAATGGAAAATGAATTTATAACCATAAATCATGTATTAAAATATATGTGACAAGCTCAGACTGATGAAGACAATGCAGAAATAACAAATACTGTATATGTCAGTTTTATCATAAAAAAGGAGATGTTTTCTTTTTGTAATGTTCTATTTTATGTCTATTTTTTGTTGTTGTTGTTATTTAAACTCATGTGTCTCAGGGAAAAACAACAGCAGAGGTGTGGCTATGGCACATCTGTTAACTCTTGGTGGAAATTAGTCAACATTCCTTTCTGACAAGACCATAAAATACATGAATTCTTGTCCAGAAAATTTAATATAAATTGAAATGAATTCTCTCTTTCACCATAATAAGCGCTTTTCCAAAGCTGTGTTATAGAAATGTGAAGAGTCCATCCAATTAATATAAAATTCCTACTAATATGTGTTTTCTAAAAGATTTATTAATATTCTCGGAGAACTCGGGTGCTTGTTTAGAAGATACAGGCTGGGCAGACCCACACCAACCTCAGTGTTGAGGTCTAAACTCTTTTGTGTGTAAATTTAGGGAATTCTGGTTTTCCTGGGTCAGAGATTTTACTTTTATTATTCCAAGCTTTAAAACCTGAAGTCTTTTTCCCATTTCTTGCCTTGAGCACTCTGTTTCATGTGATTATTAATACTGCACATGCACAGTTAGTCCAATGGGCTGAAGACTGTGTCAAATTTATCACATACATAGAAATCAGTGAGATATATCTTCTTAACTGATGTTCAGTGGACTGGAGGCCTTTTGGAGGCTCCCAAAGTCTATTTAAACCTGTGGTTGAAATCAACCTGTGTGTTGTCCTCAAATTTTCTGTAGAAACGGAAAGTACTTAAAAACCAGAAAAAGCTTTATGTGAATTTAATCCTGAATTAATTGTCCTTAGAGAAAATCTTGGTCCTTAATTATCTTTAAACCCTCAGTGTGGAAACTTTTATTAGATAATGATATCTACCGTATTTATACAATACAGTGCACTACTGTAAAGAATAACTCCCTACACAGTGTTAAAGTAATTTCATATCTTTAATCCTGTTTAACAATTTATCTTGTTTAATTTAATTTAATTTTAATTTAATCTTGTTTTTTACAATTTGTTTGTATTTCTTTAATGTTTAAAGGCACCAATCAGGGTTGGGCAGGTGTGTATCAGGTGTTTCTATGAACATGGAGGAAAACGTTTTGTCTGAACTACTTTAAAGTTGTCCAGGCAGGACAGAAAAAGCCCCCGTGGCAACAGGCACAAGAGATAAAGGTGTTTGTCTGAGGCCACATAGAAGGTCACTGGTAGAGCTTGGAGTAGAACTCACCATATCTGACTTCCAGTATTAGAGTCCTGATAAATAATTCATTTAATTTCTCTGTTTTTATCTGCTTGCAAAATTGTCATGAGTGTGTTCTGACAGTCTCCAAGTCGTTCTGTATTTATTCAGGAATCTTTTTTTTTTTGTAAAAAGCTCAAGGTAGTGTTTGATCATGGCTGTCTGAAGTTCCAGATCCTAATTCCTGCTTCATGGATCAGTTCTGTGGGAATGTAAGGCCTCATTTACAGTGTTAGACCATCCTAAATTCAGTGGGGCTGAGGTGGGGTTGTGCAGAGGAGGAAATGATTGGGTTACTCAGAAAAATAAAAATTTATGGTTATGTTTCAATGAAAGAAATCTTATTACTTTTTTCTTCTGGATAGTCAGGATAGCACTGGTTTTAAATTAATTTATCAGAATTTAGATAATAATAATTTTGAATTCCCAAATAAATAAAATTTAGTTGAATAGCAAGTTTTCAGTCTCACTTTTGGAAACTATTTTTTCCTAGACACGTTCAGTCACTCAGTAATGAAAAAAAATTGTGATTGAAGTAAAATTTCTATTAAAATTCAAATGACTATTCATGGAAAATACTTTATTCATTCTACTCTGATATTTATGTATTCAAAAGAAATATCTATGTGCCCAGACAGTCTGGACTAAATTTCCTAAGTGCATGACTGTAAATCTGGGGGAAAAAAATGTAGTAAAATTTGGAAATTGCTTTCTCAATCTATAGCTTTGATCTTGTTTGCATTACACCCTCCACCATTCTTTTCTTTTAGAAGAGAAAATATTCTGGTGATTACAACAATTAAGCTCGGGGGAAGACTTCTGTTGTTTCAGAAAACATACAAACCCCCTAATTAACTGGGTAATGTTAAATCTGACATAATTTCTGAAATAAGAATGAAAAGCAGGTGTGCAGGGTTGGAAATTTTCTTTTCTGACCTAAGTGAAGCTCGTAGGCACAATACAGAGGTCTGGCCTTTGAGGTGCTTTCTTAGCCAAGAGGAGGCCACCGGTTTCTGCACCTGACATCTCTCCCTCAGCTGGGAACAGAAAACCCCAACCCCTGACAGGAGGGGGGAGCCGGGGGGGTCGGGCTCTGCTCCCAGGGAACAAGGGACAGGAGCCTCAGGCTGTGCCAGGGGAGGCTCAGGTTGGACATCAGGAGGGATTTCTCCCTGGAAAGGGTGGTGAGGCCTTGGCAGGGGCTGCCCAGGGAGGTTTGGAGTGCCCAGCCCTGGAGGTGTCCAAGGAAGGACTGGCCGTGGCACTCGGTGCTCTGGGCTGGGGACAAAGGTAGGCATTGGGAACGGGTTGGACTCGATGGACTAGGAGGCCTTCTCCAACCTAAATGATTCTGGAATTGGAATAATTCATTCCAGTATTTAACAACCTTTTGTGATGACCCACTAAACACTTTCTGTGAAGAAATCCCTCCTGATGTCCAGCCTGACCCTCCCCTGGCACAGCTGGAGGCCGTTCCCTCTGCTCCTGTCCCTTGTTCCCTGGGAGCAGAGCCCGACCCCCCCCGGCTCCCCCCTCCTGTCAGGGAGTTGCAGAGCCACAAGGTCCCCCCTGAGCCTCCTTTTCTCCAGGCTGAGCCCCCCCAGCTCCCTCAGCTGCTCCTCACAGGACTGACTCTCCAAACCCTTTCTCAGCTCCATTCCCTTCTCTGGCCCTGCTCCAGCCCCTCAACGTCCTTCCTGAGCTGAGGGATCCAGAACTGAACACGGCACTAGAGGTGTGGCCTCAGCAGTGCAAATATACTCTTCTATCACCTACAGTTTTTTGTACATCACATAAATGCAGCAGCATTTTGTGTTGACGTTGCTGTGATTTAGCAGCTGATGAACACATTTTATATTGCAGAGAGATATTTCTTTTGAAGGTAGTCTTGGTAACCACGACAAGTGTCACGACAGATAACTGTCATGCTTAATTGTTCCAATTATACTGTGACCACTACTTACCAGAAATAAAATTACACGTTTTATGAAGAATTGTTAAAGAAATTGAAACAGAAATGGTATACAATTAGAGAGCAGGAATTGTATTAAGTGAACTATATGTACTCATTGTCTACAGTATCATTATTTTGTGGTCAAAAATATACATTAGCTCTGATGATGTTTTCAGGCAAATATTATTGTGCTGTTAATAAGATAAATTCTTTCAGAATAGCCTCTAAGACACCTTGATGCTGTGTGTCACATTTCAGAATATACATGGCTTATTTTCCACAGTAAACGAACTAGCTGTCATTTTATTCACATCTGTATATTTTATCACCTCTTCCCCCGTTGTGATCAGTAGCAATTCAAACACAGAACTGAAATATATACATGAGGTAGGAATGTCTCAATATGCCTTCACACAAATAGAATAAGAATTTTTGTCATCAGCAGTGGCTCAGGTTATTAATTTTGAGACGAGAAGCTTGACTACCATGGTGATATTTGTTGTCTCCTTCAGCCTTCCTTCTGTTGGGTATTTTGTAGATCTGTGCATGGACCCTGCACAAGGATGACATGTAAATTTGTGAAGAGTCCCATGTTATTGGGGTATTTATCTCTTCTCCCAAGTAACAAGTGGCAGGATGAGAGGAAATGACCTCAGCTTGCAGCAGGGAAGGTTTGGGTTATATATTAGGAAAAATGTCTTCACAGAAATGGTTGTCAAACATTGTACCAGGCTGCCCAGGGCAGTGGTGGAATCCCCGTTCCCGGAGGGATTTAAAGCCATGGAAATGTGGGCTTGAGGACATGGCTTAGTGGTGAGTTAAGGTTTGGACTTAATAATCTAAGAGGTCTTTTCTGACCTAAACAGTTTTATGGTTCCATGATTCTGATACACCCAGTGTGTTTGGGCACATTAAGACCAATTTAAATATAGTGATAAACTGTCACAAAGATGCTCAGAGACTGGAACATCTGCCCTGTGAAAACAGGCTGAGGGAGCTGGGACTGTTCAGCCTTAAGAAGGATCCAGAGAGACCTTATAGCTCCTTCCAGTACATGAAAGGGACTTCAAAAAATCTGGAGCAGGACTTTTTCCCAAGGCATGTAGTGATAGGGCAAGGGGGAATGGTTTCACACTGACAGAGGACAGGGTCAGATGGGATACTGGGAAGAAATTGTTCCTGTGAGGGTGGGGAGGCCCTGGCACAGGTTACCCAGAGAAGCTGTGGCTGCCCCATCCCTGGAAGTGTCCAAGGCCAGGTTGGATGGGGCTTGGAGTAACCTGGGCTAGTGGAAGGTGTCCCTGCCCATGGCAGGGGAATGAGATGAGCTTTAATCAAGCTTCTCACAAACATTTGAATAGATGAAACTTTTCCAGCACAAATATGTAATTTGGGTGTCAGTAAGGTATATAAGAAATGAATATAAAATTAAAATAAATAATAGATAAAATAGGAGCTAAAATACTACAAGGAAAAACTCTCCAAATTCAACAGAGATCAAGATGCACACTTTGATTTTAGCTTTGTTTCTTTTTCAACTAAAAAAATTTTTAACTTAGGTTAAATCAATACTGCTAAGAATAATTTAATGAAAAGACACAAATTGTATTTTCTTTTTTCTTCAAAATAAATTAATTCAGAGCGTACTTTATCTTGTTTAAAACTCAGCCCCAGAGATACCAAATAAGATTTTTTTAATGTGGAAAAAATAAACTCAGTGCAGTGGAGAGGAGTTTAACAACATTGATAAATAAAAATCTAAACATCAATACTTGTTAGCATTCCTTTAACTGCACTTTTCTCCAATTTAATGAAAATCTTACACTATTCCATAACACTAGAGCACTATTGATTATAAAATATTATCATTTGCTCTGTGAAAGCCCAGTTTATACAAGTATGTAAACACGCAACTATGAAAAAAACAAACTAAGTAAATTCCAGCCAAGATAGTAATTTCACAGTACTTAATCAAAACCAATAACCTGTACTGAAGCTTGGGCATGTGTTGAAAATCTTGACTAACTATTGTGTTCGTACCGTTGAAGTGACCTGATACAGAAGGTGGACATCAACAAGTTTAGCTGTTGATCTGCCTTCCTCTAAACACTTATCATTGAGAGAATTATTAGATAAATAATTCATAGAATCACAGAACGGCCTGGACTGGAAGGGACCTTAAAGATCATCTCATGCCACCCCCTGCCATGGGCAGGGACACCTTCCACTAGCCCAGGTTGCTCCAAACCCCGTCCAACCTGGCCTTGGACACTTCCAGGGATGGGGCAGCCACAGCTTCTCTGGGCAACCTGTGCCAGGGCCTCCCCACCCTCACAGCCAAGAATTCCTTCCCAATATCCCATCTAACCCTGTTCTCTGCCAGTGTGAAGCCATTCCCCCTTGTCCTGTCACTCCAGACCCTCATAAACAGTCCCTCTCCATCTTCCTTGTAGCCCCTTCAGACTCTGTGGGGTCTCCACACAACCTTCTCTTCTCCAGGCTGAACAGCCCCAATTCTCCTGCCCTGTCTCTAGTCCCCTCAGCAACTTTGTGGCCTCCTCTGGACTTGATCCAACAGTTCCATGTCCTTCTTATGCTGGGGGTACCAGAACTCTACACGGTGCTCCAGGTGAGGTCCCAGCAGAGCCGAGTAGAGAGGCTGAATCCCCTCCCTTGCCCTGCTGCCCGCACTGTGTTTGATGCAGCCCAGTTCGTCATTCAGATGATGAACTCTGCTGACTTCTGAAAGAATTCATACCATTACAAAAGCCTCAACCATGGTTCAGGAAAACCTCTTTCCTCTTGCCTAAATTACAGCTCTAACAGCAGCATATTCCAGTTAATTCATGCTCGAGGTGTGTAAAAAGTGATGGGAAATCTCGCGTGAGGAATGCTTAGGCTTCTGCAAGAAGATACACGGACTTCTGTGCACACCTAAAAGATGGAGGTGCGTCAGATCTAAGTGCCAAAGTCTGTAAGATAGAGAATATCCTACAAGTGCCATGATTACTTGTGCTCCTGTGGAATGAACACTGTGAGGCCACAGGACACTCATTAATACACATTTTTATTTAGGCAAGTGATGGCTGGTGTGCAGCCTTCACCTAACGCCCCAAAGGAGAGATTTGTTTTAATCATCATATTTTGGACTTAGTGCTCAGATCCTGGCTGTGATCATGTCCGGTTTGATGCAAGACATTAAACATTTCTGTGTTGATGGATGGAGTTTGTCATAATTTTTAAGGGAAATCCATTTTGAAAACATTATTCAAAAATTTAAAACTTTCCCGATAAGGTGAAGGCTGAACGGATTATGAACCATTTATGCAGAAAGATTAGCCAAAAGGGTTTCTGGCTGTCTGATTTTCATATGACCTACTGAGGACACTCTGAGCCTATTGAACTCCAGCTGTATCCAAGCAAACCTGCCCCCAGCAGAACTGGAAGGATAATCTGAAGATGTGATATTACAAAAGGCAAATATCTTTCCTATTGATATGCAGAAATAAAGTGACAAACTATGGCAAAAATTCAGACTAGGAAAAAATGTGGTTTTTATTTTATTGTACTAGGAAAAAAACCCCAAAAGAATGTGGAAATAAACTACATTTGGGGAAGAGATAGGTGGGAAGAGAAGGGATTTGACTAAGAAGGTCACTGGAGGAGGGTGCTGAGTTGCTGGTGATGCTATCAGGGCTTCTCTCCATGGTCATCTGTAATAAAAATTCTGTAGAAAACCTGAAAATTAAAGCAGTGAAGTATCAGCATTGCCAGGACACAGTCAAGGGCAGTTTTTTTCATAGTGAAAGAGTAAAAGGCTTGCAGAGGGAAACATGGTTAGCCCTGCAATCAATTTGCCACCTCTTTCTCCTGGTTCTCTTAGCTCTGTAACAGAATATTCTGGAACACTTCAGGTTTTAGGATAAAATTCAAATGTGTCTTGTTTTTGTTAAAACTTCGTATGAATTATAGAAGTGTATTCCAGGCTTTGGACAGCTCAGCTTATCTGAAAAGGGAGAGGCAGCTTTGACAGAAACAGTGCTTTCATTTCTCTGACTAATGTTATACTTAAGGAATTCCAGTAAATTCTGTGGACATACCCAAACTTTCCAAGTTACTTATATGCACATGATTCTTCATGCCTTATGTCACAAGGAACTGTGGAAATGCAAGTTGTATCCTGTGTTCCTGCTGAGGACTGGAATAGAGAAACATGATGAAATGTATAAAATATTGGCTTAATTCCCTGAAAATTTGTCCTTTCCATCATTTCTGTAGTTTTAGATAAAAAATAATGTCACTGGAATAGAGCATTTGCATTTTGTGCCAGGCTTGCTTTATATCACTTTGGAAAATATCACAATGAATCCTATGGAAACATTATTAGAAAACAATGCTTTATTAAGGCTCCATAGTCTGTCTGGTTAACAGCTCCTATATCTTCTAGTAACAAGGATCAACATCATTTTTTTTATGTATTTTACTTTGCATTTTTGACATTGCAAAAGTAGCTTCACAAATTAAACCATTATTTTAAAATTTGCATGGAAATGTCTGTTTTCTGGTGACTTCCATAAAAGTTTAATGAAACCGAAGCTATTAGGTTCAGTTTTTTTCTTCTGGAAAGCACTCTAGCTGTCGGAACACACGGTATGTTTACATTCCACATTGCCCCAGCCTATCAATTAGTTAACATACTTATGAGCTTGTCCATTTAAAACAACATTTTTACACTACATACAGCCTTGTAAATCACAGGATGCTGACAGCATGAAATGCCAGCTGTGAAATGAGAAACTGATGAAAACGCAGTAATTCTGAATTTTAATATAATATAAATCATGTCAGCAATATTTGTGAATAGCAGCTGTCAAGATTTCGTTTGAACTGCATGTATTACGGTATTTTTATATTCTGTTCTTTTCTGATAATTTAGACCTTCCTCTGCCCCCTCGCAACCTTTCCAACCTTTGCAAGGATGGAAATTCCTACAGAAATTTTGACTGAATGACATGAGATGGGTTGTCATATTAAAACAGAAAGAATAATGGCTTCACACTGGCAGAGGGCAGGGTTAGACGGGATACTGGGAAGGAATTCTTGGCTGCGAGGGTGGGGAGGCCCTGGCACAGGTTGCCCAGAGAAGCTGTGGCTGCCCCATCCCTGGAAGTGTCCAAGGCCAGGTTGGAGCAACCTGGGCTAGTGGAAGGTGTCCCTGCCCGTGGCAGGGGGTGGAACAAGATGATCTTTAAGGTTCCTTCCAACCCAAACCAATCTATGATTCTGTGATTTAAATTTTGTTCAAAAATACCACATTAATAATACTGCTATTATTTATTTTAAAAACTTGATATTGCATTAAACTTTCGAAAAGTCTGTTTTATTTAAAGATGCGATGGGAACACAAGAAGTGATGGAGAATTGTCCCCAGCAGATTGTGATCTTCACAGTCTTATCATGCAAAGAAATCCAATAGGTTTGACTGGTTCTGTACTGGGGTGGTTTAGATCTGGAAGCGGTTGCAGAATCAGATCAGCAGTGTGTGCAATCCTGTATCTGTGCACTGCCTTGCAGCACTGTTTGCTTGCTGAGAGGATGGAAAGCAGGCTGGAAGGCCTAAAAGGAACAACTATTTCCTGAGGTTTTTGTTGGTGTGTATCCATCTAAAGCAAAGGAATTTGTCCCTGACAGTAAAACCCTCTGCTTTCTTGTCTGTTCTCTGGAGTCTGGTTTTTGTTCCCATCATCTCCTAAGGCATAAGGAGAAATCAGGAAACGCTGCTGTGTTTGAATGTGCTCTGAAATGCTGGTGTTCAGTGAGTGATACAATCACAGCTAAATGAGTTGCCTCTAGGATAAAGAATTCAGATGTCTGTCAGTGGAAGTGACCCGATTTGTATTGAGTTTCAAGAAGACAGAATTGAATTGCTGGCATAATTTAATATGATTTGCTTTGAAAATCAATGTCTTAAATCATTTAACCCTATTCTTTGAATAGCAGCAAACAAACAGCACTAAACAGTTGTGCCACAAAGGTGTGAGGTGCAGATTTTTCTACAGATAGCTCCAGTTTTCGCTTCCTAAAACTGAAAAATGCAGTGGTGAGGAAGCTGTTTGCCTTCAGAGAAGGGAGCAGGCAACGTTTCAGCTCTTGCTTTGATTTCCCAATCAGTGTCACTTGGCCTTTCCAGCGTTTAGGTTGGGTAATTAATTTCCATGGAAGGTTTGATTTGTTGTAAACATTGTGTAGGCACAGGTGCTGCTCGGTGGCTCAGGGATCTCACCTGCCAATCAGTGTGGCTCAGTGACTGGCATTCTGTTCCTCGGCTTCTGTCTAATGTAGAAATAAATATGTAAAAGAAATGTAATCAAGAATTCTTTCATGAGGAAGCCACCATGTTTCACTCAGCAGCATGATTTCATGCTCAACTGCCAGTGATTGTTGTGAAACCCAGAGGGCAATCACGAGAGTTAGAGAACTGTAATGTGAAGGAGAAAACTTCTGCATTTCCCAATGTACAGTCTGGGTAGAGCAAAAGGAAACTTTGGCAAAAAAAAAGGTCAATTGAAGATAATGAAGCATAAATTCACTTTATAGGGGGAAGAAACTTGATAGAGAAATTAACAAATAGCTTTTCAAAACATAAACACTTACAAAACCTGCTCCTGGCTTAAAAAAAAAAAAAGCCAATGTTTGCAAACACAAAGAAATGAGAAGAAAGGAGAAAAAAAGAAAAGGAAGGAGGAAAAAAAGAAAAGGAAGGAGAAAAAAAAAGAAACAGAAAAGAGAAGAGAAGAAAGGAGAAGAAAAGAAAGGAAAAGAAAAGAGAAGAAGAAAAGAAAAGGAAAAGAAAAGGACAAGGAAAGGAAAGGAAAGGAAAGGAAAGGAAAGGAAAGGAAAGGAAAGGAA
>VZRE01004329.1:0-25287 GCA_013396775.1 Cephalopterus ornatus | reverse complement strand
AGAAAAGAAAGGAAAAGAAAAGAAAAGAAAAGAAAAGAAAAGAAAAAGAAAGAAAAGGAAAGGAAAGGAAAGGAAAGGAAAGGAAAGGAAAGGAAAAGAAGAGAAGAAAAGAAAAGAGAGAAGAAAAGAGAAGAAGAAAAAAGAAAAGAGAAGAAAAGAAAGGAGAATAAAAGAAAGGAGAAGAAAAGAAAAGGAAAGAGAAGAAAAGAAACAGAAAAGAGAAGAGAAGAAAGGAGAAGAGAAGAAAAGAAAAGAGAAGAAAAGAAAGGAGAATAAAAGAAAGGAGAAGAAAAGAAAAGGAAAGAGAAGAAAAGAAACAGAAAAGAGAAGAGAAGAAAGGAGAAGAGAAGAAAAGAAAAGAAGAAAAGAAAAGAGGAAAAGAGAAAAGAAGAAAAGAAGAAAAGAAAAGAAAAAAGAAAAGAGAAAAAAGAAAAGAAAAGAAAAAAGAAAAGAAAAAAAGAAAAGAAGAGAAGAGAAAAGAAAAGAAAAGAAAAGAAAAGAAAAGAAAAGAAAAGAAAAGAAAAGAAAAGAAAAGAAAAGAAAAGAAAAGAAAAGAAAAGAAGAAAAGAAAGCAGTGGCAAAGCCCCAGTGACTGTCCTTGCAGCAGGCGTGCTGTGCACTTATTGCACTTCAAGGAATTTTAGAGGGAGGATTCATACCCAGAATGGAACAACCACCGTGGTTGTGCACGGGCAAACACACATTGTGTAATTCCAAGAGCTCCCACTTTGGCATTGAGGAAACGAATGACTTTGTATTCGTTAACAAATTGGTGACCACCCTGAGAAAGTTTTGCTAACTGCGATTTTCCAATTTGTAATTCCCTTTTGTGGAGCACAGGAAAGAATACAGTCACTGCCTCTGCTCCAACACTGTCAAATCACTGAAAAATGCGAAAAAAATTTAAGCATTTTGATCCGCTTATGATTAAATATTATTCGTCTCCAACATAATTTTGGCTGCTGCAGTCTGGAAGTTGGCAGTCCTTTATCTGGATAAAAGAATGGAGTGTGTCTTTGTACTGAAAGAATAGCAAATTAATAGTTTAAGAACTTTTAAAACAGAAAACAGGCTGGGGCAGGCAAATCTTGTAACCTACTAAGAGGGTGAGACAAAACATTTATTGACTAAGACAAGAAGCAGAGTGGGATTTTTAACATTTTAATGTTTGTTTGATTGTCCTAGAAGAAAATTACAAACCCATAAATACAAATTTTATTTTTATATATATATATATGTAAAATGTATATATATGTGAATGAACTTCAGAGCCAGTATTATTATTTGTTGGATTTGGGGAGTTTAAAATAAGACCATATCAAATCAAAGGTCTGATTTAGTATCCTGCTTGCAGTTCTGGCCATTATGGCGTAAGGGCAGATAAAATATGATCTTTGCAGTTATATAGGCTTGTAATTTCTAAAAGTCTGTGTTTAAGAAACTCTAGAATTGGTTACATGTTCAAACCCAAAGCTGATGAATAATTCTTATTTTAATTTTGTCATGATATATATTTTTGCTCTTTGGGAATTTAGTGATTACTCCTGCAATCATTTGTGTTATAATAGATTTTTAAAAATACCCATGTTGTGATAAATATTTATCACAGACCCTTTAGGGGATTTATTCTCCCATCTGAAGAGGTTTAGTCTTGCTTCTCTAATTTCTTGAAGAGATCTTGTCTCATAGGTTTCGTCAGTAATGTCATCCTCTTTATACCTTTTTTGGTTCTACTTTATATTTTAAGCCTAAGCTATCAAAATTTTTGGATTGTGAATAATTTATGTATTGACATAGTCGTGTTTTTTATTTTCAGTAATTTTTAATGCTCTGCTTCCCTTTTAGAACAGTTCTGTTCTTATTTCCTATTATGGTAACAAGTCTCCCTCCTTATCCCATCTTTTAAACTATCAATAGTCCTTAAGAGAAACTTCTCCTTTGTCCTTTGCCATATCTGTTCTCTGCTGAGTCTTTGGAAATGGATCACGTTAAAAAAAAAAAACTAAAAAATAATCCTCTGGATCACTCTTCTGTACCTGCCCTTGGAGTCCCTTGATCAAATGGATCAATAAGGGTGGGTTCACTATACAAGATTTATCAATTTGCACAGAGATTTTGTTCTTTATTCAGATTTTTACAGATATATTTAGTATAGGGGTCAGACTTGCTCATCTATGCTCATGAAATCATCCCTGGGTCCCATTTTTAACTCAGATGTTGCATTTAACACCCTCTGTTCAGTTGTTGAAGGAGTTTAGCCAATAGATAACACACCATCGTGGGGGTCCAGCCGTTTCAGATTTAATTACATTAGAACTTTTAGGTGAATAATTTCTTCTACTGTCAACTTTTGGTGGCTTTATAGTATTTTTTTTCCCCTGAAACCTCTTTTATTGACATTTCAAATTGAGCAGATCCAAAACTCATACTTTTTGTGAATAGTCATGGCCCTGATATCATGAATCTCCTCAGCCTTCACAGTAAGCACTGGTGGAAAGAATCCCTTTAGTTGTTCTGTGGTGGCCCTAATTTCCACGAGTTCTCTTTTTACTCCTGGATCAGCCCTACCAACCCTGGCAGGCTTTAAGCTTCTGGTGTGTTTGAAAAAGCTTTTATTTTTAGCATTTATGCCTTGAGCAATTTGCTCCTCAAACCTTTTTTGGCCTTCATTATTATGACTTCATGTGCAACTGATGTAAAATGGTGGCAAAGTCGAAAGAAAAATGTTTAATTTTCCTACTTGTTCTACAGTCATTCTCCCATCCCTCCATTTCTTCTGGAGCTCCTACACATCCATGAAAAAGAAGTGAACACAGAGGTATCGATGTAGATCTGTTGACTTTCTTTGATAGTTCACATCAGGACATAGAAAGCAAGATTCGGTGGGGTCTGGGAGGTGGAGTAACCTGGCCACGGGGAAAGATTTTTATGACTGTATCGTCTTCTTATCCTTTTTACTTCCTTTCCACTCTATAGAGGTATCTTAGTGAAAGGCTGGGAGAGTTGGGATTGTTCAGCCTGGAGAAGAGAAGCTTTGGGGTGACCTGAGTGTGGCCTTCCAGGACCTGAAGGGGACTGTAGGAAACATGGAGAGAGACTATTGACAAGGGCCTGGAGTGACAGGACAAGGGAGAATGGCTTCAAACTGGCAAAGAGAAGGCTTAGATGGGATATTGGGAAGGAATTGTTCCCTGTGAGGGTGGGGAGGCCCTGGCACAGGTTGCCCAGAGAAGCTGCGGCTGCCCCATCCCTGGAAGTGTCCAAGGCCAGGTTGGACGGGGCTTGGAGCAACCTGGGCTAGTGGAAGGTGTCCCTGCCCATGGCAGGGGGTGGAACAAGATGATCTATAAGGTCCCTTCTCACCCAAACCGTTCTGTGATTATGAGTCTGTGATTGGTTGTAAGATCTTTTCCAGCTTATGTTTGCTGAGGCACAGTCACTGCTTTTTATTCTGCTTGCAGATGTTCTATAGGGACTTGAAAGCATTCATATGATAATTAAGTAAGTTGAGATTGTTGGAATATGAATAAACAAGTTTGTAAATACCAATTATATGCATTTATTGAGTGTGAGTTGAACAAATGTTTCTAAGTGCTGTACATGAGAAAGGAAGTTCAGTTACAAACTAAGTCTTAAAAACCTCTGCCTTGGGACTTCATAAGTAAAAGAGAAAGAAATCATTCATACATTGCATCCACACAATCTTTTTTTCTCATAGCTTTCTGTATCTCAAAAATCATATTTGGAGTGACACTATTGCAGAGATACAGCTCTTTTTGGCTGGAATAAGCTTTCATGCAGCAGAGCAGTAGCGAGACTAAAATTTGATTTTTCCAGATACATTTTTTATAATATGTCAGGCACTGCCGAAGACTTTAGGGATGCTTCCTGTGACAAGGTGAACTGTAACATCAAAATATTCTGAGCTTTCAACTCGAACTTCACAGTCCTTTGTACACTGCTAACTTTCAGAGCTGCACATCTGTGCCCGTTGTCACTCCGAGCAACGCAACCTGGGGAAAAGGGAAGTACTCAGCCTGCCAGACTCAGCCCTCCTCCACGGGGATGGCTCTCCCATCACTCCTTCATCACGTTGCCTCTTCCAGTTTTTCATGTGGTTCCAGATGGATCTGTATCCATCCAAGAGGAGGAGTCGGGAAATGTGAGGTGCTGTCGGATTTGCGTGTCGTCCTGCTTTGGTTGGTTTAATCTTTGCAGCTCTTCACAGTGAAACAAGCAACAGGGGGCAAATCTGCAGTGCTTCCATTGGAGGTCTTCCCGGTTAGGAGCACTTTGTGTTTCTGTATCTTCTGCAGATATGCAGATTTTCAGAACTGATTCTTTGGTTTGACAGGTAGGGGAATTTCTTGGAGAAATGCTCTGAAAGTAAACTTCCAAACAAAAAGTACTTGCATCATATATTTTCTGCATTTAGAACACATGTTGAGTTTATTTCTGACTGAAAAGTTGACGAAAGGCTTTCTGATATCTAGAAATAATCGAGGAAATGATACCAAACCCCTTCTTGTTTGGGCGGTTCCAACATGCAGTATTTTAGTTTTGAACTCTTATTAATTCATATTTATAGATGAACTACAGCATTCACAAACCCTTTTCCTTACAGGTATTCCCATACTCGTATTCACCCTGCTGATATTTCAGTAGTTACTGTTCTTCACTGTCTTTTACACAGTATTTACACAGTGAGGCTGAAGAGTTGATCCAGCAGCCAACCTAGTGCTCATATGGTTGTCTATCACCAGATCTTTTTATTTACTAGAAATAAACTTAAAAAAAACTTTAAAAACCCTCAAAACAAAAAACCTCCACTAAAAAAAACACCACAAAAAATCCCCAAAGAAAAAACCACGCGCACAGAAAACGCTACTCACAAACCGCCCAAAACTAAAACCAAGCGAAAACAAAACCGCAAACTAACAAACAAAAAACGCCGAACAAACAAAAAGAAAAGAAACAAACGTGAAACTCTGCAGTTTATGGTGAAGTTTTCCAATCATCTGCTAAAAAGTGGAGTGGAAAAAGTACACAAAAGATCGTCCATTTCTCATTTGCTGTGTTTAGGGCTCTAACTGCCAGGTTATAAAGTTTAAGAGAAGTTGGGAAATGATCTTTTTTGGATTCTTCAGAAGCATGTTGGGTTAATCCCCTTTATCTGCCAGATTCTCCAAAAATTTGCAGACATAGATGATGATTATTAATGAAAAGAAATTTGATTATTATCAAAAAGGTGATTATTAATGAGGAGATTTCTGAGTTTCCGTGGAAATCAAAGCAATCCACAGAATTTCTTTTACTTTAATCTGATTATATACTGACCACTGATAGCATCTAACATAAGAAAAATCTGTTTGGTTTTTTTTCTGCAATTATGAATGCTTTATATCCTGCCATTTTTATGATACTTTTTGCCCCAAAAGGGATAGGAAGGTTATTTCAAGAACCTGGAAGCTAGGACGTAGGTCTCTCTTGGGCAAAAAAACCAAACAGCATCTTATAAGATGCTGCAAAAATTTAATTTCAGACACAGGATATATAAACCCCCAAACTGAATTTTACTCAGGTTTGTTTTCCTCCCTCTTCCTCCCCCTTTTCCTTTTAACACGGGCTGTGTGCTTGAATCCCAATGTAAGTCCTGTTCTTACTGCAGGCTGTTGTTCCAACGTGTGTCACATCTTCACATCTGTTACAGAATAAGGTGACGTCAATCTGCCGGTCCCTCTTCCCAAGTTGCTGACTTTTTTGGAGGCCTGAGGCAAACACATGTGCCCAGTCACTCCAGGATTTGCCGGCATTCCTGCAGTGCCCCGAGCCTCTACCCCAGCAGCTGTTGTTTAGTGATAGATCAATGAATCAAAAAATTATGCTGGTATAAAAAATAGATCTTGAACCACAGCTCTCATTCTTATGCCTCTGTTCTGCGTTAGTGGCAAGCCTGTGGGATTCATTTAGCTGTAATCATTTGTTACCGGGGGGCAGAGTGTCTTTCAAACAGTGGTGATGGAGTCACCTTTGAAACAAGAGCAAATGAGTCGGGATGGTTCAGAGATCCATCCTCCCCGGGTTCCAGTTTATACCTGGCACGTACTTCAAGAGCCTGCTCGGAATGTGTAACACAAACATAAATATCAACAAAGGCTGTGTATTTTTTTATTTCTATTTTTCTGAGGCAGTTTAATTAGTTTCTCGTCTGGATTTGTACTCCTTTATTGAAGACTGACAGATATACAAAGCAAGCTCCAGGAGGCAAAGTCTGTTTCTGTTAAAATTCTGTTTACACGGAGGGTGAAAAGGACCTGTGAGGTGTCTGCTCAAAACTCAGAGCCAATAATAGTGGTCAATGGCTTCGGATTAACTGGAGAACTCTTCCCACAGGATACTTACAGCTGTTTGGGGTAAGGTTCTTAGTTCAGCTGCTTTTTTGTGCTCATTCATTTTCCAAAATCAAGTTGAAAAATGTAAGTTTTTACTCACTCGACGTGGAATTTAGTTTGCAGTTCAGAGATGAAGATGAGAAAGCTTGTGAGCTATGAAAGCACTTGAGGCTTTACCTGTCACAGATATCTGATGACAGCAGGCAATTGAAAGCTTTAGTCTTTGTACTTTTCATACTGAACAAAAATTTCCGGTTATGTATAAAAAATTACACCCGTCCCCTAGAAGCTGTTCAGCTTTTGGGTTAGGGGTTGATTTAGGTTTTTTTGTTTTGTTTTGTTTCTCATAAAACTATTTGACCCACCCTGAATGATTCAGATATTGTCTATGGGTTGTGAATGGTAACTAATATAAGGATCTTTCCAATTACCAATCTTCCAATATAGTTACAGATCTTAAAAAAAACCCCACACCAGTGTAAATTCCAGATTAAACACAGATTTAAGAAGAGCTTCAGTATCCAAGTAAAAATTTTCAATTTTAATCCCTCCATGCCCCCAAATGTTCCCCTTTTGGTCAGATTGAGCCTGAGTCTGGATTCACATTAAGGGCCAGAGATTCTCAGTTTTTCCTACTAGGTCCAAAGTGGTTTTATTCTGCAAAAATCTACAAATATCTGTGGAAGCGAAGAACTTGTGTCTGCATTAAACTGAGGCTGAGCAGCATCACAGCTTTTCTCCTGATTTTATCAGAAGGGCTTGATCCTGCCTCACTTTGTGAACAGTTTTCTACTTAAGGTTTATGAGTGACCACTTTTTTCTTTTAAAATAGGAATGAAAAAAGAAAATTTAAGGATGCTTTCATTAAGCAGTTGAATAATTAAAACAGACCCAGGAAACTGTTTACTTCTTTTCTGCCACCTGAAGTAAATCATACCCCATTCCACTTCCACAAAATGAGTTCTAATGGCTCTTCCAAGGCAGCAATACTCAGTTCCTCCACCTTGGCTGGAAGGAAGGATTTGATTGCTTCAGTCATGTAGGAATTTCTGGCTCTGTTTTTACTGCTTGAATTATTTTTCCCAATAATAGTTTCAAATGAAATACAGAGTCAGGAGTAAGTGGGAAAGCATCTCCTGTATTCTCACTTAGCTTAACACTGATAAACCGAGTTTAGCCACCAAGTTGCTGACACTCTCTCTCATATATGTGTGTATATATATATATATAATTGTTATATATATAGTACCTTCCTCAAGCTTAAATATATCATCACTTTACATAATTATCATAATAGACAACTCACATTTAGTTATCACACAAAATACCTGGCAAAATTTGTGAACACTGGGTTATATTGGCAGTAATTCCCATGGAACTGCTACATTTGAAAAAAACCAGAGTTGTTTAGTTGTGTTTAAATACCAAAGTCCAAGCAAACTTTTTCTGTGATTTTAAGGATCATTGAAAAGCTTGTTCTATACACTCAAAGTACATATCCAGTGACATTCCAAGCAGTGATGTGAACTCTCTTCTGTGTGAGTGTGCTGGGTTTGACTGGGGTAAAATTATTCTTCTTCCCAGTTGGGCTGTGGTTTGGATTTGTGCTGAACACAGGGTTGATAATTCAGGGATGTTTTGTTAGTGTTGAACAGGGTTTACACAGAGCCAAGGTCATTTCTGCTTCTCAGCCCACCATGGAGGAGGTTGGGGGGTCACAAGAAGCTGGAAGGGGACACAGCCTGGACAGCTGACCCCAACTGACTGCAGGGATATTCCAGACCGTTCAGGGTCATGCTCACGATATCAAACTGGGGAAAGAGGGAAGAAGGGGGGGATATTTGGAATGACAGTGTTTGAATTCCCAAGTCACAGTTCTGTGTGATGGAGTCCTGCTGGAGTCTTGGACACAGCTGAACATCTGTCCAGCTCTGGGCAGTGTGGAATGAATTCCTTGGCTTGCTTTGCTGGAGCGTGCTGATTTTGCTTTACCTGTTAAACTGCGTTTATCTCTTCTCACAAGTTTTAGAATCATAGAATGGTTTGGGTTGGAAAGAATCTTAAAGCTCAGTCCTGTTCTGCTCCCTGCCATGGGCAGAGACACCTTCCACTAGCCCAGGTTTCTCCAAGCCCCGTCCAACCTGGCCTTGGACACTTCCAGGGATGGAGGTTTTCTCACTTTTAAATTTCAGTTCTCTCCCTTGGCTGTGTGGTGCTTGGTTACCAGCTGGGGTTAAATGAAGACACCAAGTCATGACCTTTCAACCTGTTTTTCACTTTCTACAAGACTATCAAGTTCACCCAAGCCCAAATCACTGAGCTCAGGTGGGGACTTTCTCCTGTCACAGCAGCAGGAGTCACCAGTCAGGTCACAGGTGTGGTCAGACCTTTATGAGCAGACGTTCAGCAGATCTGCTCACGGGACGTGGGTGGCCCTGCAGGGTGTGTGGCCCCACTGTCACCACAGCCTTTTCCACACTCATCTGCTGTGATGATACCAGAAACTCCACTGAGCTGATCTGTGGGCTCTCTCAACAGCAACAGTGCCACAGGATTGGGAGTAAGGAAAGAGAGATAAAGTGGCATCCATTGATGCAGTGCTGCACGACACCAGTGTTCTCTGGATAAGACATAAGTCCTTTAAAAGTGCCCTGGCATGAGTGATAATCAATTTTCTGTTTCCAGCTGTCCCCATTACGCATTGAAATGTTGAGTGTCCATGGAGTGGAGGAGCCATCCTGTGCTCAGTGCAGAGCATTCTGGATCCCTTATTTCAGTCCTAGACAGTTTATATCAGTTGCTTATTGTGAAAACTGCAAACTTACCAAGACAGGAGTTTAGAATTTTTGTTCCTTTTAGATGTAGCACAATAGATTTTTAATGAGCTGCTATTGGTTTTAACTTAAGGGTTTAACACTGCATTTATGAAGCTGCCTGCTTTTGAAACATGACTGATAATGACACAGACAAGCTATAAACAGCAAAGAACTTGAGCATGTGGTGGAGTCAAGCTCTGCCATGATATGTATGTATGATTCTTCCCAGAAAGGCGCTTTTCATCTCTTAAAAATAAAATTACAGATACAGAAAATTATATTCTACCCAGAACTTAAAAAGAGATTGAGAATAACAGTAATGCTTAATATGAAACTTACTATTTTTCATCATGCAGTACTGAAAAGGATGCTGGTAATCAGATGGACCAGCAGCACTGACTATTACTTACTGTATAGATACAGGTAAAGCTCCTACTTAGTCCCTGGGCTAAGCTAAAGCTTCACTAATACTGACTAAGAGAAGTCTAACTTTTCTTCTTGTGGTGTAGCAGCGTTATCTTTCAGCTGACTCCCAATTCACCAGAGTCAATTGAGACATATTGTTTTACTAGGAAGCACTGAACCTTGGAAAAAAGTGACCTGGCTCTGTACTTCAGCTTCTGCCTTTTGTCATGTGATACAGCGTGGCCTTAAAAGTTCTCTTTCTAAACTTAGAGAAGTAGGGAGAAACCTCAGACATATTCCAGGGATTTCCCATCTTCTGCTTCAAAATAGTGTAAGAGGGAGAGAACACAAGGCATTTGCGTACTTCAATATTTTTTGTTAGTCTGAGACATAATACATTACTCAGGATACTTGAATATATTTTTTCTGTGCTTAAACCCACTTTTAGCAACTGCCTGTTGGAGAGTCCATGTGCCATTTACTCTTTGAGGCTTTACTGCTTCAGAAGGAATTGAATACACATGAGCTGCAGTTTGCAGGAGCAGGGTTGAGCTGAGGAGGCTTGACCTATGAAACACTTGTTATTTTGGGGTCTGCTGCAATTGTTAGCCAGGCTTTCTTTTGGAATAGTCAAAAATCTTAAGGGCTCTTCTCAGGATGGGTTGAATGATACTGCAGAAGTACCTGCACAAGGAAAAAAACTGTTATAGATTCTGTGAGTGGGATGGATCTTCAGGTCACAGCTCTGTATGGAAATAACAGCTGGAGAATACTGATATCAGAGGAGTTCAGCGGCCAAGCAACAGTGTGGAGAGTTGTTCCAGAATCATTGTGGAGTGCACAGATCAGTGATTTCCAGGAACTCCAGTAGAGTAAAAGCAGCTTTAATTCCAGGCATGCAGACATGTGAAATAGTATTTTTTATATAGCATTATGTATGTTATATATAGAACATTAAAACATCACATTTTAATGAGCGTTTATAATACCCAACGTACTTTTTCTCAGGTATGTTGTTCAAAATACTCAGCAACACTTTCGAGTGTGCAGAATTTATAGAAATTTTATTTCCTAAGAGTACCAGCTCCCCTATATTTTGTTGTTGAAATATAAAGAAAAATTGTGAATACAATTCCTTGTTTTGCAGGGTTATTTCTTATATTAGTCCAAGTGAGAAAATGCATCCATGTTCTGTTAATCTTATTTGATTTTTTTTCTTTCTCTTTGCATTAATGCTCAATTATAATAATATTTTGTGTTTCATCTGACTCCTTGCTATCTAGTGCAGAATCCAAAAAGCACTATTAATAGTGGGTTCAATCAATTTCTAAGTGCATACATTTCCTCTAGGTACTGATCTAATTGCAATCATAGAAGACATTAAAGAAATATGCTCTAAAAATGGGAAAATTGTGTAAGTTAGAGTGCTGGATACAATGAATAAACATGGATCTGACTCTTCTAAGTGCTTTTGGAGTGAAAGTTTATTAATCCTCATAAATATCTTTAATCAAATGCATATTTCAAGCTGCCTCCCAAAATGTGATGTATACACTTGACCTGAAAGCCAGCAAACACTTCAGCACCCATTTCTGTGTTGCAGAGGACATGGCTCAGTGTTTCCACAGCTCTGCCTCTTTGAAAGAAATAAAGATTTCAGGTGTCAGGACCCTGAGTTATAAATGTTGGCCCTGAGCAGCCCCACCTGGGGCTCCTATGGTGGTCTCCATGGGCCTGGGGCTCTGTGTAAGCTCAGCCCTCAACCCTCTGTCCTCTTCTGAGGTACATCACAGATGTCCTTGTCCTGTCTCTGGTGGTGTCTCCTTGATGGACCTCATATATGGTACATTTTAGGACAAGAGGGGACAACCTTAAGCACCAGGGGGAGGTTTAGGTTGGACATTAGAAAGTTCTCTCCAGAGAGAGTGACCAGCCACTGGAAGGGGCTGCCCAGGGTGAGGATGGAGTCCCCGTCCCTGGAGGTGTTTAAGGGCTGACTGGATGTGGCATCAGTGCCATGGGCTGGGTGACAGCGTGGGGTTGGGGCACAGGTTGGACTCGATGATCTCAGAGGTCTTTTCCAGCCAGACTGATTTCTGTGATTCTGTGATCTGATGTACCATCTGATCTGGGCATGACTTGGTGACTCCTCACAGGTACCTTCAGCCTGTATCTGGAACTGTCTTAGGCTTTGTCTCCCCAGGTAGACTTTGGACCTGTGTCACAACCCTGCTGTCAGCTGTCAACTCCTTGTGCTCCTGTCTGGCCCCTGGACCTGCTCCACCACTTGTCTTGTTTGGGATAGTCACAGTTGTCTCAGATCACAACTCCTTGTGCTGCTGTAGGACTTTCCATTTAGACCTTGGACCTGGTTCATCACTTGTTTTATTTACTCAGTGGATGTCGTCACCAGCACCAACCTCTGCCTGCCATGCACAAACCCTGCACATCTGTGCCCCTCAGCTCTGGCTCCCTCCCCATCCCTCAGGGAGCAGCTGGCCCTGGCTGCTTCCTGACATAAGGAAAATACAGTGTCCCTCATGTACAGTTCAGTTTTCATCCTGGGAAAACTAGTGCATCTCTTCCAAAGTAAGCTCAGCTGGGCACCAGTAGAAACAAAAGGCAAGTAGGAAGCACCCAAATTACAGTTCCTATGAAGTACAGTGGCAGGTGAACCCTATTCAGTGTCAATTTAAAACTAAAAGCCTTGACCAGTTCTGAGCTGGAAACTCCCTCTCACACAAGCGCTCTGCATTTCGGTTTCCTAGTGCAGGAGGAAAGTAAACATGGCAATATGTCATTTTCTACTGAACAGAAATACAATGTAAAATTGTTTGTTTGTTTTTTCCCTATCAGCCTTGATCTCTGAATTATTAACTATGTTCCAACCAAACAGCTTGGTACTAAAAAGATCTATATTTTTTTGCAAGTTTAAATCACTATTTAATTCATATGCCCTGTGCTAATTAAAATTGGGAATATGATACTCTTTGCTCACCACCTGTCTGCTCTCCAAGTGATACAGGACTGTGAGAAACAGTCCAGTAAAAATCAGAACAGCAATTTTTGCTGGAGAGTAAGTAATATTTAGATGAAGTACTATTCTTCAGATCTGACACCATTTTCTAGATCACAGTATTTATGTATACACACTTTAGACAGTTACATTTTATAAGATTGCTCAAGTGCTGGAAAAATATATTCCATGCAAAATAAGGAAACGTAGGGGGGGAAAGGTGTCATTCTGTGTTCCCAGACCTTAGTGAAACTAAAATTCTTGGAGATCTCTAGTTAAAAATATGAAAAAACTCAAATCATAGTCACAGAAAATGTTGTACATCTGGTTTATTTTTTCTCCTTGTTTTAAAGTAAAAGAAATGCAGTTTGTGGAAACCTACATTGAATTTAAGTAAATAGAAACATTCATATTTTATTACAGTGTTCTGCACAACTTTCTAAGTTGCAGTTTTCTAAATCCTTTCCTGCCCATTCCCTATAAAACATGGGAGGTCAGCCAAGATAATGGTAGGAAGAAATGGGAGATCTTCAACAAATTAAAAAGCATTGTTGAAATGAAGAAACAAATGTCAGGTAGCACATTTCTGGGCTCAGAGGAACCATTGTTTCTCTCTAGTATCCTCCTTAGGAAATCAGAAGCCTGGTTTTTCTCTAAAGCAACACATTTTTGCAGTCCCATGACTGTGTGAACTCCTTATTGAAGGAGTGATTTGTTTCTTCAAGACTTTCCGTGAAAAGTCATTTTATCAAAGTATGAGACCAAGCAAATTTTGAGAGTTTATAGCATTTTAAATTAAAATTTTGCACCAGTCTCACAGAATTCACATTGTAGAACGAGGAGCACCTTAACAAAGAAGTAAAGTACATTGTCTTGAAAGAGTTTTCATGTACTCAGAGAACAGGTATAATTCTTGTCCTTTGTACTCTCTCTTACCCCTACATCCCTATCACAGGGTAAATTTAACAGGTGCAAAAGAATCCAACCTCATTTCTAGCTAAAAAATAAAATGAAATTATCATAATGCTTCCTTTTAAACTGGTAGAGAAGAGCTTTGGTGTTTGAAGGGATCTGATGAATGCAGCTAAAGTGGAAACAGCACATTTTCATAGAAGATTTTCTTCCTGTGAGCTGTTTTCTGTGGTTTTAACCTCAATCAAAGCATCCTGGTGTTCACTTTCAAGATCTGTGTAGTAGCTGTTGAATGTGTTATTCTCCCAAATGGTACCTGGGGTTTGTACTGCAGTTGTCACATGCATTATTAGACATTTAGGCCTGTACCTTTAGTTTTGCTGTGTTTAGTTTGCTCAGGGCAAAATATTTTAGTCTCCAAGAATTGCAGCTTCCTGTGTGGGATGAGATCCACGTGTGGCACACAGAGGTTGCTGTTCTGCAAAACCAACAGTGAGGAGTCAAAGCACCAGTGTAGCTGAAGTTACAGTCCACCAAAAACAGTCAGGAGGAGAAAAGGTTCATATTCACAGAGTCACAGAATATTTAGGGTGGGAAGGGACCTCTGCAGATCATCCAGTCCAACCCCTCTGCCAAGGCAGGGGCACCTGGAGCAGGTGACACAGCAACATGTCCAGGTGGGTTTGGAATGTCTCCCTCCCTGGGCAGCTGTTCCAGTGCTGTGCCACTCTCCATGGAAAGAAGTTCTTCCTCATGCTGAGGTGGAACTTCTTGTTGTTTAGTTTATGGCCATTGCTCCTTGTCCTGTCACTGGACACCACTGAAAAGAATCTGGCACCATCTTCTGACAACCCTTGGAGATATTTGTGTGGCTTGATGAGATCCACTCTCAGTCTTCTCCAGACTAACCAGGCCCAGCTCCCTCAGTCTCT
This sequence comes from Cephalopterus ornatus, assembly GCA_013396775.1. Lineage (NCBI taxonomy): Eukaryota > Metazoa > Chordata > Aves > Passeriformes > Cotingidae > Cephalopterus > Cephalopterus ornatus. Next base: position 10,814 of record VZRE01004329.1, on the reverse strand, counting down.
CCTCATCAGAGATGCTCCAGACCCCACATCATCTTTGCGGCCTCCACTGGACCTTCTCCAGTAGCTCCTTGTCTTCCTTGGTCTATGGAGACCAGAACTGAGCACAGCCCTCGAGATGTGGCCTCTCTAGGGCCGAGCAGGGGGGCAGGATCTCCTCCCTGACCTGCTGGCCACACTCTTCCCGAGGCACCCTGGGATCCCATTGGTGCTGCTGGCTGCAAGGACACACTGCTGGGACACAGGCTGACCACGAGTCAATGTGTCACCCTCCAAGGACTCCAGGTCCTTCTCTGGAGAGCTGCTCTCTAGTACGTCAGCCCCCGGGCTGTGCTGGTTCTTGGGGCTGTTCCTCCCCGGTGTGTTCCTGTCTGAGGGCAAGCTTTCATCCCTCTGTTTTAGCTACATAAATGGGCTGTCACTGCTTGTGTTTTTTTGTAGCTCTGAGTTGTGATTTCCTTGCCTTCAGATCTGCTGCTCAGGAGAATTGATGGCAAAGAGGTGGATAATTCAGTCCTCACACGTAACACAGTTTAATCCCATAAGTAGTCACATGAAAGCCAAGGGCTCTAGATCTGAATTTATCAGAGCAGGGAGCCCTTGGGCAAAGTTTGACTAAGCAACTCTTTTCAAAATGTGATGTGCCTGATTTTGAAATTCTTGTCAGTTTTATCTACAAGGAATAACTGCTCATAGTGGCAACAATATACATGACACAGGCCTGGAAATAGCAGAGATGTTTTAAAATACTATTCCTCAGTTGACTCGCCTTCATTTTATTTTATTTTTTCCACAGCAAAGCTCTGCTAAGCTTTGTTTACCTTGGGTATTTAACCGCTATCAGTTATACCAAAATCATGAGGTTTAAATGGACCAGTTCTTCATTGTAGTTATCAGTATTTTATACAAACTCTGAGCAGGATTAGTCAGCAACATGATAAAACAAGTCTCTGGTGTCAGAGCTATATTAATGTTCATGGGGTTGCTACTGCTGGTGAAAACAATGTTGGAAATAGTTTAGCAGAGCAACAGTAACCATTTGATATCTCCAGAATGATAGTGCGAAACTAAAATAATGTGGTTTTAAAGGAAATTATATATAATAATATATAACTTCTCATGTATGAACAGAATTTATGAATAAAAAGGAGTTTCTGCATTTGATCATTATTTTAAAAAGATGGTAATGTTACCAAAAATAAGAAAAATAAGAAATTTTTCTTATTATACATTTGAATGTATACCTGACTCTCTACCAGCTAGGAACAATTTTACAGAAACCCACACAAAATATTCTGAAATGACCTTTCTGAATAATTGAAGATGGCTTTGCTTTTTTACCAGCATCTCCATAAACTCAGTATGGCGTCGATGACAATTCACCACAGCATCAGCCATAGAGCATCATTTCCAAACACGCTTAGAGAGGTTTACTGTAAGTAATGAAGTTATTAGGGAGCAACCAGGACAAATATATCTGAATGCTAAAGATGCTTTATGATCTCAATAATTCTCATGGTAAATATAATTTTTTTCCTGCAGACCAGGTGGCTAATAGCCAGACTTTGTGGCATTTTGAAGTGGGCGGGTAATGAAATTGCTGTTTTCCCATTTTCTTCCTGCCTGTGAATGTCTGTAGCTCACATATGGAAAAACTGATACCATATTTCTGGGGAATATTTGAGTTGTAGCTATTTATTTTTTTAAAAAAGAACCACAGATACCTTGTATTCACTCATTGAAAGGCCCAAGCATAGTTCAGCATCCTACTGGTTTAAGAAATCTAATTCATTTAAGCCTTGTAAAGTACAGGAGAACAGAAAGTATAGATTGTACTTCTTACGTAAAGTAGCTACAGGTATTTTCCATGTGTAAATGGATACTTTGATGGTGGAATTTCACCCCATATTCCTTCTACTCTAAACTCTAAGTGATAGCAACTAATTAAAAGAGAAGATAAAACCTCTTGTGATAAACTTATTTTAAATCAAAACTTAAAAAAAAAATATTTCAAGCTGAAACTACTCAAGTGTCACTTATATTAGAAAACTTTTTCTCTTAATAAACCCCATGTAATTTTAAAGAAAAAATAGTGTGTCTCTAGTACAGCAAATGGCTGCTGGGAGTTTGAATTTATTACCAATTATAAGTGATGCCTGCAAAATAACAGGGACATGAAAATGCTGGAGCAAGTCCAGAGGAGGCCTGAAAGAACCCTACAAGAAAGATGGAGAGAGACTGTGTCCAAGGGCCTGGAGTGACAGGACAAGGGGGAATGGCTTCACACTGGCAGAGGGCAGGGTCAGATGGGATATTGGGAAGAAATTGTTCCCGGTGAGGGTGGGAAGGTCCTGGCACAGGTTCCCAGAGAAGCTGTGGCTGCCCCTGGATCCCTGGAAGTGTCCAAGGCCAGGTTGGATGAGGTTTGGAGCAACCTGGGCTAGTGGAAGGTGTCCCTGCCCATGGCAGGGGGTGGAACAAGATGATCTTTAAGGTCCCTTCCAACCCAACCATTCCATGATATATAAAGGCTTGCAAACACAAAAACTTTTTTTTTTGCCTCCTCTTTTTCAAGGCCTGGGAATAAATGTTCTACTGCAGTTGGGAAGTGTGGAGAGAAATAAAAGGCTCTAAAATAGTCTGTGCCATGTTTTTCTATCGCAGTCTGTAAACTTAAGCCTTTCAAGCCAGCAGAACAAAGGAATATAAGCCCTATCCTTCTAAAACAATACAAATGTGCCCCCCAATTCTTTTGAAATAACTTTTATAGATGCCCTGCAAGGTTTCATACCCTTGTAAGGCCCTGCTTTATTCTGGATGCTGTGCTGACATGTTTTCTGGTGCAATCAGTACTCAGAAAGTGTGAAGTCTTGCAGAATCTCCTTGGTGGGCTCTGCCATCTGCTACGGATCAAAGGTCAGCGAGTCTCTGCATAGTAAATACCACACAGCACAATTTCATGGAAAGAAGCTTCAAATTAAATTAGTTTGAAGATTTAATTTCAATACATTAATGAAATAAGCAAAAATATGTCTGTCACAACATCTCTGAATGCCAACTCCGCTGTCTACAAAGAGTTCTTTATTGCCAAGCTTCAAAGAAAGTGTTATCTCTTAGTTATTCCATTGTTAAAATGTTAAAAGTTCACACAGCTGGAATACTCAGGTCAGATTTGTATCATCCTCCTGCCACGTTCATATATTCCTTAGTAATTCTATAAACAGCTTAATGTTTTGCTCATAAGCAAGGATTCCAGTTAGAAGATTTAATCACTTGTCTTATTTTGGGCACCTTTTTTTAATACTGTGTTGTGGTGGCAGCACAGTAACGTGATGTTTTATGGTGGAAAGTGCAAAATAAATGGGTCTAATCTTCTGTGTAGGAGTAGGATACTAATAACAAGAAATGAGGAACAAATACATAAACCTTTTATCTATTATTTCAATGACTAATTGTGCTCCATTACAAAAATACAGAAAGGCAAAGGAACAGACTAGTTTAATGCAGTTTATAAATGTATATTCTTTCCACCTTTCTAAACAGGAAATTAAAATTTTCAGTAGTAAGGTTTCTCTGTTTTGAAATGTATTCTTTGTAAAGGAAAGCAGAGCGTCAGTGATGTAGCAGTATATTGGTTTTTAGGTTTTGGTTGAGAAGCCAATATAGGGACATCAAAGGCATTAACTTGATATTATGATAAAGCAAAGTGAATTCTGCATCCTATGCAGCGTCTGTCAGTTGTGTGCCTCCTATGCTGAAATCTGCTCATCACCAAGCGGAGATTCGAGTTGGAGAAACATTTTCAAAGCATGCTCCTAATTAACCAGCTTTACTTGAGCTGATACTCCCGAGCATGTTGGTACTACCTATGAAAATTAGAGCCAACCACACACTTGGTTCCAAGGTGTTCCCATGACCAGCTGGCAGATTAAAAGGTGGCTGGAAGGTATTTCTTGGTCTGATGGAAAATGGCTGCAGTTTAACTGGATCTGTGCAGATGTGTGTTAATTTAATCTTACGGAGCTGGTTTTCTGGATGTGGGAGAATATACAGGTAAGAAAATCTGGTTTCTTGTAAAGTTTCCCTGGGTGATGCATTTCCAGATGAACACAACAGCATGTGCATGACTGAAGGTTAAGCATCCCTGTGCCTGGGATGTGTCGGAGCCAGGGGCTGAATTTAATAAATATGATGGTAATTAAACAAGTAACTGTTTTTAATCTGTGTTATGTGAGTGGGGTTTGCCATTTTTTAATCTTTGTTTCATGTGTAGAAAAATCTTTTTTCCTCCCTCTCTCCGAAAATATTGTTGTAAGAATTTTATGGCATTGACTTTTCTGATCATAAGAACTTTCTTCTCCGTTTTCCTGCTTCAGAAATCACTAATGTAACAGTACTATGGCAACTGTCAGACAAAGGCAGGTTTCCTTTCAAAATTATGGTGTCCTATTATAATTATCGAGGATTCCTTATAATTCACTGCTCTCTGAACATCCCTTCTGACTTTTTTTCTTTGGGCTCTGATGACTTGATGGAAATGAGTCAGTGAATGGGAAAGATCATCAGAGTAGGCAGGATAATATTGTATTTATTTGTATACTTTTCGCTCTCCAGTGAATATTTTCATGGTTTTACTGCAGAAAAAGACAGCGTTTAAACTGAAAGAATGACACATTCAGTGGCTCCCTTAGAACACGTTGGTGCAGGGTTGTGGTTTGTATGTGTATGTGCACACATAGAGCTGAAATTCTGCTGGGGTCATTCAGAGATTTTGAGGAGAGTTTTTCTCTGAGCCCTTGCTCCTTGTTAGTGGAAATCAAAGATCAAAATGTTGAATGGGCAAGAAACACATTTGCTTGATAACAAATAGGCTTTAAAGACTTCACATTCCCAGAGATATTGAGGTCTGCAACTGATCTTGAACATTTATAACGTGCATTTGATTCATACTCCTTATCAATGTGACATACACATCAAACAACTTGATTGAAGGGCATCTCCTTGATATCTGGCAGTTACACATAGCTGGGGGATGGAGATGGATTCCTCCTTAAGCCATAATCATCCACAAAAAATAGAATTAAAAAAACGGATTTAACCACAATCATAGCTTGCTGGGTTTTTTTTTTAGTCTTCAACTGATATCATTGAACAGGTAATTTTGCCTCTTTTAATTTGCTGCTTCTGTTCAGTATTCATCAAACTTCATGTTTTAGAAGTTGCCTTCTCCCAGGGCTTTGGGATGATTCAGAACAGCCCCAGGATTACTCTGATATCTGCCCATTTTTAGTATTTATTTACAGGGAGGTGAGAAAGCAAGAGAAAAGGGACAAGATACAGTATGTGGTGAGTTGGGCTGTGCTTGAAATGCTCAGGTTCTCCCTCAGCAAGAGACATTTCCAGATGCCTTTTTAACTCCCCTCCAAACAGTGTTTGCTGGAGAGATTAATCAGAACTCCATTAATTTTACCCTCAGCATTCTGCTGCTGCCCACCCCCTTCAGCCAAGGACGATGATTCTTGACACACTCGAGCTATTTCTTGAATTCATTGCAGAAAGTTATGAACAATGTGCTTCTCACTGGACAAATGTGAGTCATTAGTTACTGTGGTGCAGAAAATATGTAATTAGAGGATGCTGCAGAATGCTGGTTTCTATTAAAAAAAAAAGTACCAAAGATGTTGTATTTCTTTTCACATTAAAATAGGATTATCCTTAATTTGGGTGACTATGTTTGTCCTCTCATATTTGATCCCTGCAAGAGCTATATTGGTTTCTTTGAGATTTTTCTCTTTCACCTTTCATTGCTCTTTAAGTTCATTCTTTTCCAGAGAGTCTTGCTTTCTTTAGGAATTTATGTCCAGACAGTAAAAAATGTCTATATATCGATCTTTTTTTTACCATTTCCTCTGTCCTTCTACTTTAAACAAAATGTATCACTCAACTTTATTAGTGCTTTGTTTTGGGGTTTTTTAATTTTTTTTTTTTTTAATTTGTCAGAGTAAACCTGTGCTGCTTTGTACCCAATTCTTCACTGTTGATATTCTGACAGGGAGTCGGTCTTGGAAACTTGAAATTTCTCTTGGAGGTGATAGTGCCACTTGCAAAATAATTTTTGTTTGAAAGCAGAAAGAACAGCTTTCAAACGAATGCTTTCAAAATTTTATCTCAGTGGGTTTTTAGAAAATTCAGTTTAGGGATTTTCTTTTTCATCCTTTCACAATTTAACACTGTTTCATCTCTCCTGCTTTGAATAGTCCACTTTTGACTGTAAGCAGGTAAAGGCAGAGGGTATTCTTGCAATTCCTAGCACATTGGACCTGATGCTGAAACTTAAATTTTAAATTATAGAAGAGTATTTAGCAATTACCCCATTATTTTCTCAGCAAACAAGTTTTTGATATGACCAAACATTAAAATGCCTTCAAAATAAGGTATTACTCTGTATTAAAATGGATGATCAAATAATCAAAATACATGCTTTTGCATGTATTTCTTCTAATGTTTAATCTCAGATTTTCATGAATACCTATCAAAAAAGGCAAGTGAATCTTCTCAGAGCTGTATATCATTGGATATTCACGGCAATAATGTACAGGAATTATTATGTAAACAAAAGTTTTCATTATTTATCTTCATTTGTTCTATGAACAAAAGAGTTCCCAGAGGAACATAGAGCTGGTAAAGCTGTTTCTCCAGAGGATTTCAGAAAAATACCATTTTAGTGCTTTAAATATAAATCAATTTATGTCAGATATTGTGTTCTGGTATCTAAAGGGGAAAGGATGTGTAAGAGCTGCGTTCAGAGTGAATGTTGGGATCTTTTCACTTGTGTTTGAAAGATGCACCACTGCTGGCTCTTATCGTTATTCTTAAGTTACTTCACATATATTTTAAACAGATATTGCTTTCTCTGATCCTGAATATCTTTGCTATCGTTAAAATCAGTTAAAAAACAGGTATAAAACTAATGTTGCACCAACAATGTAATGTTGTGTCCTTAATTCTTCAGAGAAATCTTTAGTGCTGTGTTTGTAGACATTCAGCTCTCTCACTAAAATGACTGTGTTCAGTGCTTCCTATACCCTTTCTTTCCTGAAATTATCAGCTATTATTCTCAGCTAACAGGAAACAGTACTTTAAAACGTACTTTTATGGGGAAGATCTGAGAAAAATAAGTGAAGCAGAGCAGCTCGGTGTGACAGTAGAAGTAATATGGTAATAGACTCATTAACTCTTCCTTTGAGCAACAGCAACTGAGAGGATTAAGAGCAGCTCCTAGAAGAGGGATGGGTTTGGATTGAGAGAGCAGGAATGTATGACGACCCAGCCACCCCTCTTTGCAGCTCCCCTGGATTTGAATCAGTAGAGATTTCGCGAGACTCCTCGTGGTTGCTGAGCTGAAACACTATTGCCAACTGGCTGATGCCCTCACTTTATCCATTATATATATATATACACACATATATTTTTTTATATATATATACACTCATATTTTATATATATATATATACACATATGTTTATATATATGTACATATTTTAATATACATATACACACATATATATTATATATATATATCTGTGTGTATATATATATAGATATATATTTAATTGGCGATTTTTAGAAAAAATTGAATGCAAGGTTTGGGTAAAATCCTTGCTCTCTTCTCAGTGTTACCTGAAAGAACTTTAACCCTTCAAAACCACATATAATATTACAGAAATTATAGGAAACTTAAAGGTTCAGTGGTTAGCATGGGGGAAGAGGATGATTTGATTTTGTTAAGTGATAACTGAAGAAATGTAAAATAAACTTAGAACCTGGAACAGGAATCCAAACTGGTATAAGTTTGAAAAGACATGAGATGAAAAATGGAAATTAATGTAAAAGGAAAGAATAAATAGCTGGTTTTATATTGTTTCTTTCTGTCTTCTTTCCATTCTTTTGATACCATTAATTTATCTCATTTCAGTAGATTTTTATGGAACTATAATTTTTATGGAACTGGTCAATGATCAGGTCTGAATGGAGAAGTGTCTGTGAGTGTCAACATGGATTTTAAGGCCTCACTAAGCTTGAGAAAGTGTTGTAAAGTTTCTTAAAATTTCCACCTAGAATACAATAATTCAGCTCCTTTAGCAGTGGTTTCTGAGCTTTGCCTAATCCAGGTTACAGGAAACTGAGTTGAATGCAGCAGCAAAATAAAGAAACAATTTTTTGATAAAACATTTCATGGCTTCTGCAGCCCTTCAGGTATCTCTCTTGTTTTCCCTACCTGCTCTTTCAGGCTGTGCTCTGGAGAAGGGTTAAACCGTTGAAATTCCAGCTCTAGACATCACTGAACACTTTGTGTTTCTTTTATCACAGCAGCATCATGAGGAAAATTACTGCCTTATAGACAATTGCACAGGTCAGAACAACTGCTGGCACTGCAGGCTTGGAACTGAGGATATAAAAAGCATACAGCAGCTCTGCAGGCTTGGATCGCTTCTGAAAGCAAAACTTGAGACATATATTCCTTTTGAGTTTTGGAGGACTTGCAGTGACTATAAAGTTGCACTAAATAAGAAGAGTGCAGGTGAAGAATGATTCACACAACAGCTTAAGCTAAGTGCAAAGGACAAAGCAGAGGGAAAGATAGATCAAAGCTTAACAAGTGAAGGACCTTTTAATTAAAAATAAAAAGTAAACCGTCAGGCAACTCAGCTGTTTGTAAAGCTGCCAAGAGAAAGTGGCTATTATTGCCCCAAAATGGATTATATTAGTTTAATGCTTTTGTTTGTCTTCAGAATATTACACAGGTGCCTCATAAGTTATGGAAATGCAGATTGTTTAGTGCTGCTGACATCTGTTCCAAACCAACAATGAATCTTCCTGTGATAGAGATGAATGAAAGGAGTAGGGAGGGAATATGAGACAGGCATTAGTGATCAGGATCAGATTACTCACATTGATTTTTACCCACAATTTACTTGTGTTGCAGAGAGAATTTTGGAAATTTCTTTCGCATGAAAGATGATTTCATTCCTTGTGAAGTCAGTAAAACAGCCCATTGATTTCCATATGACAAAAATTAAAATAATCTCTATCCATGTACTCAGCGTGAGGATATTCCAAGCAGTACTGCCCAAAGCACTTTGCTTTAGCAGATACAAGACCTGCTTCCTAGAAGATGTGCTGATATTCCTCTTAGTTTTCTTTATGATAATCATTAACATTCTTAAAACCACTTATATTCAAATGCTTAGTATTTACACAATGCTTTTCTTTCCTTTTTTGTTTTGTTTTTTTTTTTTTTTTTTCACGAGCATTAACTAACGGATATTTTAAATCAGAAGCAAACGCTGTAAAGTTTCACACACAGCTGCAGGGATTCCCTTAAATTAGAGATTCCAAAATACTAGCTGCAATTTGACAATTTTATGTCCTTGGCTGATAACCACTTGGACTGGAACCTTAGTGAGTTAATCAGATTGCTCCCTCACTTGTGCACATTTGCTTTAATTACACTGGCAGCCGAGCCCTGTTTTAGATAATGTACAGACTATATAGATGTGTCCTGACCAATGGGGCATCACAGAGCAGCCATTGGGGTGGGAAATGACAGAGGAAATCCTGCAGTTTGGAATCGTGGATTTGGGAGGAAATGAATCTGATTTCGCTCAGGCACTTTGAGGATTCCCCCTCTTCTCCAACTTTTGTGCTTGCAGCTTTTAAAACACACAGCAGAGTGAAAAAACCCCCACAACATGAACAGTGGTAGGATTTTTCAGACCAGTAAAATCTTCATAGCATTTTCCCTTGCCTTGAAAATGTTTCAGCAATTACACATACCACCGCATATTTATTTCTGTAGGCAAATCCGCTGTCCCAGAAGTACTATAAGCACTGTGGTTTGCAGAGATAGCCATGTGAAATACAGAGTTTTCATAGAACAAATGAACAAGCAGCTGCTTCTAGCAAGGGATTGTTATATTTTTGTTGCCAGACTTCTGCCTTAGGACTTCTATTTACATATATATTAATATATATATTCATATATATACATATAAAATATATTTTAATAAATATTTCAAACATAAAATATGCATAAATATGTATGCACTTATATGGGTGCATGTATATTTATATGCACATTATCTACAGGGGTAAACTAGCTGTGGAAAATACAAAATTAGTACATTTTTTTAAGTCTTTGGAAATGCAGGTTCTGTCTCTGAAAGTCTGAGTCCCCTATTTGTGAACATAAAGGAAATAGTGGCCTCCATGAATCACACAAAGTCATGTTTTAAGTTAACATCTACCTTATGGTGTGCCTGGGGAGGGTTTATTTGGAAATAAAGGAGGAATTGCAGACAAGAGCTTTGTGAACTTCACCAAGTGTGGCACCTTAAATCCTTCCTTTGCATTTCTTGTCAGTCAGTTATAACAACACATAAAATGGACAAGAACCTGAAAATTCAGTTTGGTTTGGGGAACAGTTTAAGTGTTTATTCCTTTTCAAAATAACCTTTAGTTGGACTGATGTGCTTACTGAATTATAACAAAGTTTATTCTTTGTCCACTCTCAATTCAGAGGTCCAAACAATTTCTGTTTATTTTAGGATACCCCCCTCCAATAATATTGTATTGTGCAAAATAACCATTTCATCTTGCAAGACTTTACATACACATGTTTCTGAAATTGTAATTAAGGAGCTTGGAGGAGCAAGTTTTAATGTGGACTCAAAATAAGGCTGGGTAACAAGTCATCTAGGGTTGTTGGTTTGGGGTTTTTTGACTTTTAGAAACAGAGTCTCAAAATATTATAAGTT
>VZRE01004328.1:24070-64250 GCA_013396775.1 Cephalopterus ornatus | reverse complement strand
GGAAAAAAAGGGGGGGAAAGTCTGTGCCTGTGCAATCAGGGGTCTCTCTAGCTCTGCTCCTCAAGGCACTCAGTTCAACCACCAGCTTCTGGCAGGGACAGGAATCCGCATTTGACCTCCCCCAGGTCTCCATCAATCCTGTTAGTCTGGGGTTTACCAAGTCTCCCTGTCAAAAGCAATACCTATGGGCAAAGAAGTCATACCAGAAGCATTTAAACCAGGGAAAATCCCGTTTTCTTTTATTGCTTTTTCTGGGGGCCTCTGTTTCCACTCGTTTGTCTAATGGCTCATAAGATTGGAGCTTTCCCTTCAGTGAAAAAACATCCAAGTCCTTCCTCTACCCAAACAGCCACGAAATCTGCAGGCACCAAACACTGCTGAGGCCTCTCCTCCTTCACCAGAACTGCCAGAACTCAGTCTACAGGTTAAAATTTTGAGGGGTAAGATGGGTCCATTCACACACCTTTCGCTTCCCCAGAAAACAGGAGCGAAAAAAAAAACCACCCCAGCAGCCCAAAGGAGCCGCCTCAGGGGTCCCATTTCATCTCAGGAGGTCATGTGCCAGGGGATGCCTGGCACGTGAAGCCTCATGGCAGTGGAGGGACTCCAGCGATAAATGGCAAGTGCATTTTGGGGCCGGTTTTGGGCAGGAAGCCCAGCCGTGATGCCCACGTGGCAGATACAGCTGAGCTGCTCCTCAAGAGATCCCCCAAGCTCCCTGGGGCTGATTTACAGCAGGGACAGATTAAAAAGGTGGTGATGATGAAAGGTAAAATACTGGCCCAGCACTTGTGACCCTCAGCCCACGAGGGCGGGAGGTACCAAAGGGGATTCTCCAGGAATCAAGCTGTAAACTGCGGATATTTAAGTTGCAGTTACAGCTTGACAACACAGATTTTAAAATAATAACAGCGATTACTCATTTGATAGTCACATAGTGAAGAGCACGTGGAAGAATCCATCAACTAATTCAATTAAATCTGTGGGTAGAGCTCTCAGCATGAGAAGCGACGCTGAAGAGGCAGAGAGACAGAGAAGAAAACCAAAACTGAGAGCAGGTGCCAAGTGTAGACCGAAATCCCTCTTTATATAGATTTAGTCACATTTTTAAATTATTTCTTCATCTCTCCTGAGTTTGCTCTTTGAGAATAACCAAGCAAGTTGTCAAACGTAAAAAAAAAACAAAACAAAACACATTTCTCTGGGGGTTTGTTACCTCTACAGAGACCAAGGAGGGTGAGACACCATCAGAACATGATGATGAAGCACCTCAAACTCACTCCCTGTAGAAACAGTGTGAGCATTGCTGGGAAGAAGGTGAGGAGTGAGTCATGGGACAGAACATGGAAATTAAATGGTTTTACAGGGTGAACTTGGCAGCAATACAAAATACCTGCTGAACTCACCCCAAATGGTGTTTAGACTGTCCTGGAGTCAGGCTGTACACTCTGAACCTCAAATATCTGAATGATCCCTATGAGGAACAGTCTGGGGATACACTGGGGCTTTTTAGCCCAAACCTGGTCCCTTCCAGGGCAGAGCAAACTCTACTATAAACAAGTTCATAAAAGCTTGAATGGGGCAGCTGTAAAGCAGTGCTGGTTCAAATCTAACAAGCAAGAAACATGAAAATGAAATTCCATTTTGCTGTTTGTTCTTTACAGCCTTCCATCTGAACAGCTTGAAACAGGAATGGGCCAAGCCATCCAATGTGCCCTGGAAAGGCCTGTGTTTAATCCACCAGAGTATTGACAGAAAACAAACAAAAAATCATCAAATAATAATGATAAAAAAAAATCCCAAAATGCCAAGGTGATCCTGGTCCTCCTGAACTTTAATCAGAGCTGAACTATCTCTTCTGATGTTGCACAGCAAGTGCAGGGCAGACACGGGACCATGTGTGCCATGTCCTGCCCCTGCGGCTGAATTCCTTCATCACAACAGCACTTTCTCCCTACCCAGCACCCAGCTTCCTGAAATAACACCAAGTTCCCATGGAATATCAAGATTTCAATTGGAGTGGGAGCACAGCTCTTAGCACTAAACCGACCCTGTATCTTGTGTTCAATGCCCAGTAATCCTGCTCTGGAACCATGGACACTGTCCAGGCTGGATGTTGACGGGGAATTACCACAACTCCCTCTGGAGCTTTTCCTTCCCATCCCTTGATGACTCCATTAGTTTAGGGCAGGGACAGGCCATTAAGCAGCCCAGGCAGTCACATACCTTTCACTGAAAACTGAAAGACCATCTTATCCCCTTCACAGGTGCACTCATAAAATCCAGCATCCTCTGCACAAGTGCTGCGGATTTTCAGGATGTGCCTCTTCCCCACAGTTTGAAGCTCATATTTTTCACTGGCCTTGAGCTCCTTCCCGTCTTTCAGCCACTTCACTGTGGCCTCTGTGTCTGAAAGCTCAGCCTGGAGTTTGGCTTCCTCCCTCAGCCGAGCAGAGACCTTTTCCACCTCTTTGCTCTTGTTGGTAAATCTCACTGCAGCACCTGCCAGGGCAAAAGTTGTTATTTCAACTTATATTGAGATAATTTATCCCTGCTATGAGTTTCCTTAGGCTGTGAGATCTCTAAAAGCATTAAATCCTGTTCCTGCCCTCCCACTCATGTCAATGCTGAGCATTTTTTTCCAGTTCAGAAGGCTTGATGTGTTTTTATTGCCAGAGTCACTAAGAGATAAAAAAAACAAACCACGTTTTTCTACTGATTAATAATGATCTCAACATGCCTCTGCAGAGATTTTCGCCCAAAGCCAAACACATCCTTCCAGAATCAATGTCTATTCATTATGTTTTGCCAGGCAATGTGGGTGGATACAGATGTTACTGTTATTTCATAAGGGAAGCACCCACCTTTGGTTCTTGAATCAATTTGCATGGTATTAACTTGCACATCACACACACAGTGGACTAAAAACCTCCAAGAAAGAGCTTTTTTAGGAATTAATGCTCCTTTACTTTTGAAAATCCAGGTTAACCTGGACCTGAAATTCCCACTTTAAGCTGACTCAGTGGTAGATTTGGTGACAGAATCCGCTGACTGATGGTTGTGAGCGACAGAAATTTGTGAGCAGTCTAGCCCCGATACCAGCAGCTGGCTAGATGGACTCACTCTGACCTCTGAACTATCATGGTGAGGTCATTCCCAGCACACTCATTAGTTCACATGATGCAGTTTCAGGCATTTCCCACAGCCCAGGCATCAGTGAAAGCCTCCAGCCTCAGTTCTAATCATCAGGTCACAGCCACAGCCCCTCGCCTGGAAGAAAAAAGGGAAATAAATACCTTTCACTCTCATCTTGGTGCTGGCCTCAACATCATTGGCAACAAATTTCACTTCTGCTCCATCGTCCTTCTTGGCGACGTTCTTTATGGTGAGGGTGTGGGTGGTTTGGGTTCTCTGGATGATGCAGGTCTCACTTTCCTGTAAGACTTTACCATTAAGGTACCAAGAGCCGGAACATGTCTTGGTGAGGTCGACAGTAAACAGGGCATCCCCTCCAGGTACAGCCTCAGCTGTTGTCAGGGGGCTTTTCACAGCCAGGACTGGTTCTAGGGAGGAAAACCACCACATATCTCTGAGAACAAGACACAAGACAGTCCTGCTGAGGACAGAGTTCTCAGGGTAAAAAAGACATGAGAATAAAATCACGTGGTCTTATACAGAAGGCAGTAAATGCTCTGTCTATGGGATTTGTTTCCTACAGCTTCAAGTAATTGATGGCTGGATTTAAGGTAAATCCTATTTTTTCAGGGGAAAGAAAAGGCATATTTTGCTGATTTTTTTTATCCACTAAGATATATAAAGTCACAAGCCTGAAGCACCCAGGTTTCCCTGTAAGGGTGTTATTAATTTAATAACTAGCACAATTCTTAGATTTCAGAAGGATCCTAAGGAGTCACTCCTAGATATTCCTACTAGTCACTTGTAGATATTCTAGGAATATCAAGGAATATCTACAATTCTAGGCATTTTCAGACAGCAAGGGAGGGAAAGGGTGACACAATAACAAGACAAAGTATGATCAAGGTCTTTCAAATCTTGTCTAGTGCTGTGAATCAAAGGAAGAAGCAATCCCATTGCACCCAATGATTCTAGGGGCACACTGGCACCCTAGAAGTAAAGTAAACCCCCAATATTTCTCCCAGTAACTCCAAGATTAAAGAGAGACTGGCTAGAACTTGGTCTTCATGATGGGGTCATCACCCATCAATATTCTCTAGGTGCAAGATGAGTATCTCATTCATATATTGAAAATTATATCAGAAGTCCACCTCAAGTTTTACTCTCATACCACAGCCTAGAAGAGGACTTAATAGGTTTAGGGTTCCTTGCAGAGAGTTCTGCCTCTCACACAGCTGGACATGAGATGTTGGAATATAAGCACACTCCCAGCTCTAACACAGAAACCCAAACACCACCACTTTGGTGGCGGTCAGGGGTTGACATGAAGTAGGAGAACCGGCAGTGAAGGGGGAAAAAAAGGGTTTTTCTGTGCCATTGCTCCATCCTCAAAGTCACGTGAGACGCTTTCAAAGCACCCACGTGTCCGATTCACCCCAGACCGGGTTCTGTGCTCACCGAGGTGGATGCTCCCGGGGAATTCCAGGTAGGGGCTCTGTCCATAGGCGTTGACTGCAGACACTCTGAACTGATAATCAGCCTCTTCTGCCAGGTTGCTCACAGTGAGCTCTGGGACAGGGACATGGGACTCGTGGCACCTCACCCAGGTGAAGCCAGTGACTTTCTTGCGTTCCACGATGTATCCGTCGACTGGAATGGGCCGGTCCATCTTGGGAGGGGACCATGCCAGGGTCACTGAGGTTTCTGTTTTATTTTTCACCACAAGGTCGGCTGGGGGTTGGGTGGGAGGTTTTTTGGGCGCTGCACAAGGGAAAAAAAAAAAAATAATAAAAATAGTTTATGTCAGAGTGGAAAAGCCGCTGTGCATTACACAAAAAGCTTATGCTGGACTGAAAGTTAGTCTCGCTTAATAAACCTCCATGAAACATTGATGTGAGATGGAAAAGCAAGGGAATGGATAGAAGATGCTTTTGGGGTGTATTACACAAAGGAGCATAGAATCATTATGGTCGGAAGAGACTCCTGAAATCATCAAGTCCAGCCTTTAATACACAACATTCTCACCTCCACAGAAACGTGCGGTTTCTACACAATATTAAAATGTTAACACAGACAATCTTCAACAAATATTCTGTAGACTTAAATCTTCAGTGCTAGATACAGACCTGTCCTGCTGCCTACACAGCTCCTGAGCAAAGCAGACCGACACTCAGCTCTTTATTTTCACTCAGAAGGGGTAAAACCACCACCAAAGGTTGTTCAAAACCTTTTGGAATTACGGACATCTCAGACGCTTGTTACATAGGCTTAGATATTCTCTGCAGCCTCTTTCATCTGGGTGTTTGTTCTCTGCCCTGCTTCTGTATTTTATGTTATTCCCACTCAGAAGGTCTGTTGTAACTTCATCTTAATTACAGCTAATGGACAATATCATTGGATGTCCTGGGTTTATGTAGTTGGATTTGGTGGTGGGGGGGGCTAATAGGGGTAGCTTCTGTTGGAAGCTGCTAGAAACCTGTCCTGTCCTATGAAGAGCCAGCGATAGCCAGTTCCAGGAGGGACTTCCTGCTGCTGGCCAGGGCTGAGCCAATTAGCGCTGTAACGCTTCTGCGATAACATATTTAAGAACAGAGGAGATTGTTGAGCAGGACAGATTCCAGCCCCGGAAGAGCGGAGAAGAACGTGAAAATAACAATGTAGGCACCAAGGTCAGTGCAGCAGGAGGGGGAGAGGGGCCCCCCTCTCCCCCAGGGGCAGGGAAAGGACTTGGAGCTGAGGCCCCTGCAGCCCATGGAGGGTGCAGAGACCCCCCTGCAGCCCATGGGGGAGTGACCCACGGGACAGCAGATTGGGAAGAGCTGCTGCCCGAGGGATGGACTCACGCTGGAGAGGTCCATCGAGGACTGTCTCCCGTGGGAGGGACCCCATGGAAGCAGGGGAAGGACTCAGAGCTGTGGCCCCCCTGCAGCCCGTGGTGAAGACCACGGTGAAGCAAGTTGTCCCCTTGCAGCCCGTGGAGGACCATCGGGGTGCAGAGACTCAACCGCACCCCATGGGGAACAAGAACTGACTGCAGCCCCCCTTCCCTGCTGAGGGGAGAGGAGAAAGGAAAGAAGGAGGGGTGGGGGGGTGAAGGTGTTTTAAGGCTGTTTTATTTCTCACTCTTTAGCTTTTATCTTGTTAGTAATAAATTTAAGTTTTACCCCACGTTGAGTCTGTTTTGCCAATTAGCTCTTATCTCTACGCAAGAATCCTCAGCTGTTTTTTTTTCCCTCTCTCTGTCCAGCTGCAGAGGAGAGTGAGAGAGTGATTTTGATGGCTATTTGAAATCTGGCCAGGATCAAACCACCACACTGGGGATCTCTGTTTTACTAATTTATGCAGAACCAGATTTTGGGAATTAACTTCAAAAGGAAACGACATAAAGACCTGTCCCCACTGTGACACCCTATAATTGCAGGAGATGTGGTTATTTTATGGTGCCTGAGGCCACAAACTTCTCCCTGCAGGTATTTGCATAATGAATATTCATGTTCACCCTTCTCATTCCTCTTGAATCCTTTGGAGAAGACTCAAATCCCATCAGGGTTATTCACTATGTGCTGCCACTGATACCATCAAGAGACTGGGAATTATCTGATATGCTCTAGTTACACCTCTACTGACACAGCAAAAGATTAATTTCATTTAATTTTGGCTATTTGAAGGGTGTCTGGGTTAAGTCAGTCAGTCAGTCTCCAATTGTAATCCCAGGGAGAACAGCACACTTGGGAGCAACCCAGCCCAGCCCGAAGAAGGTGTGGGAGATGGGTGAAACAATCCCACACTGAACATCCTCAAGTATTCATGGCCGTGGAAGGAGCCTGTAGGATGAGCCTAAACTAAAAACTGAGCTCTGGGACAACTGCTCTTCCTCCTGCCTCACTTTACCCATCTTCAAAATGGGCATAGTAACAACGCAAGACACCGAGTAAATAATATACAAACGCTGCTTGTGTGTTATAAATGCTCTTTGAACAGTTTCGCCCAGCTAATGTGAAGAAGACACGAGCACAGTGCACAGGATTCTCTGAGCAGATGGTCAGAGATGCACCAAGTGTAAAAATAGGAAATCTCAAGGCGCTACACTTTTCCTTCCTTACATAAATAGACACAGAAGTGTTTTGGGGTGCACAGTTACCAGCCTGTCAGTAACTGCTGGTCACAGCTAGATGTCAAAGGTCCCACTAAGGTAACATTAAGCTGAGTATTAAGCCCTGGAATGAGACCTCTTGACCTTACCATCAGAAATGGTAATGTAATATTTTCCTCAGCGATACCTGTTTGTGGGAAGGCAGCTTTTTACCTTTTTCTGTTCCATCAATCTACTCTTTTGCCATAACTGAAACAGCAGAATCTGAAATCAAACTGAACTTTGTTGTTCCCACTGAACTGTTGGATGTTACAGCTTTCCAAATACCTTAGAAGCTGTCACAAAACCAAATGTGACACTTAGGAATTTTTTTCTCATATTAGTTCATTGGCACCAGAATGTCCAAGCCAAGTTTAGATAACACAGCAGTTATTAATCTTTAAATAAAAGAATCTGTTTTGCCACTGACTGGTTGCAGTTTGGAGGTGGTGAGGGGAGAAAAAAAGCATCATTCTTCCCAAATTGTGACTAGAATGGATTATTTGTTCACATATGAACCAGAACTGCAGCAGAGCCAGAAATCATGTGCGGTTTTGTCTTAAATGAAGCAGGTTTTGCCTGGGAAATGCAGTGTCATCAAAATAAGGCTAAACAAAATTAGACAACTTCACCGAAATCTCATTTCAGGTCCAATCTCAACTACATGGCACCTGCTGCTACTGCTCCGTCAACTAAGATACATGTTTTTGCCATGCCCTTTCCCAGGACTGCTCTTGCCCAGATCAGCTGTGAGTTCCCCATCCCTACAAGTGTTCAAGGCCAGGTTGGATGGGGCCCTGAGAAACCTGGTCTAGTGGAAGGTGTCCTGGCCTGCAGCTGGGGGTTGGAGCTCACTGATCTTTAAGGTCCCTTCCAACTCAAACCATTCTGTGATTCTCCGACTCTCCTCTCTCTGTTTTGGTCCCTCCAAAACATCTCATAGCACTCATGTTCAGGCTTTTTTGTGGGCAGACATCAGACCTTCTGCTGTCTCTGGACAAAAGAATTACCACGGTGGCTCCTAAAACAACACGGGAGCACCTGCTCGCCGGGGAAGACACAACGCTGAGGCCAAAATAAACGGGAATCTTACTGGTCACAGTGAACTGGGTGGAAGTCCTGCTTTCATCAGCCAGGAAGGCAATCTCCCCGGCATCTTCCACCTTGCACTCTCGGATGGTCATGGTGTGCTGTTTGCCAGAGCGCGTGATGGAGATTCGGTCGCTGGGCTTCACCTCTTCTTTGTTCTTGAGCCACCGGATGTTCTGGCAGTCGTTGTCCAGCTCCACGCAGAAGGTGGCTGTGTCGTGGATGAACACTGCAGTCTTCCGTGGAAGCTTCTTGATGATGTTCCCTTCAAAATGAGAAAGCAATCCTGGTCAGCAAACAGCAGGTATTGAAGACTTTGGCGACACTGTCCCATCCCGACTGTGACAGGACAAGTCCACGTCCTATCAAAATCAAATCGAAACGTTATAACCACTATGCAGACACCCTTAAATGAATTCCAAGGCTCTGAGGGTACAGAACAGATAATCCCAAGGACCCGTTTTGGCCTTCAAAGAGAGAAAAGCAACCCTGTTTGACTGCAGCCACTCATGTTTCTCATCTACCACACAAAGTCTGCTGTGGGTCAACACAAGGTACGTGGCCTTGCCAAGAGCAGATTTGACAATGATACAGCTTTCATTGCCCAGATATGCTGGGAATTCAAATTAAAACTTTGCTGAAGTAGGTCAGCCTTTAGCCAGAGAGGTCTCTTGTCTGTCTGTGGGATTTTGCCTTCACCAAAGTTACCAGTAAGTTACATAAGCAGGATGACAAATGCATCAGTCATATGAATTCATAGGAAATACACAAAACCCCTCAGACTTCTTCTTAGAATCAACCCAGAAATTCACGTGGAATGAACTGCATTTATTTGTGTCCTTTCCAAATGACTGTGATTATTTCCACATAATAGAATAACCTCAGAGTTACAAGAGGTGACTATTCACAGGAAAGATTAGACAAAACCTCAGGAGCCAACCCCAACTGACAGATGGTGACAGGCTCCAGCTCCAGAACAGTCTTTGCAAGGGGAAAGAGCCCTCCACCCAGAGCTGTGTGATGAGGAGCAGGGCTGAATTCCCTCAGGAAGCAACAGGTCAGGCACAGACAGGTTTCATCAGAAGGGTTCAAGACCTGATTCTCTGCTCGTCCTCCTCCTTGGCCTCACTGCCCTCAGCAGTGTCCCCATCCCTGCAGCCCTTCACGTCCAGCCGTGCTCTCACATCCTCCCAAACCCATCTTTCTCTCTCCAATCTTCTCCTCTCAGGGCAGGCACAAGGCTCCCCCAGGAAGGCTTTGCCTCCTTTCTCTCCAGAGAGCTCCACCTGGCTCAGTCACTCTCTCTCTAATGGAACATACCATTATAGCACAAACAAGTAAAGAAATACCAGCTGGCCCACTGGGGCCAAGCACACTTACAGAGCTTGGCTGCTCTAGACCTAATGGAAGGTGCAACAATTAGTGTCTGCCTGAACCATCCCACATCTCCAGACTAAATTCTTCCTCCTGCAGCCACCTGTGAGCGCTCCCAGCCTTTTGCTGTTGACGCAAAAAGGAATTTGCACAAGGATGTACATCACCCAGCTTGTCTTGCAGCAATTTACATACAGAAGAAATCCCTCTGGGTTTACTGGGAGTAAAGTGGGGCTTCCAGTGAGACAGGACAAGAGCAATCCTGTAGCTATGGCAGGTCTCCAATGCCTGCAACTCTGCTGTCTGTGTCTACACAATGTGAGACACCTACATCATTGCAGTTCTACGCCGACTTCCACTCCAGTCTGAAGCCACCAGACTCAGGACACTTGGACATTTTGTCGTTTTCTTATCACCTTTCCAAGCTCCAGAGAACAGCACCAGTTCCCAGGGATCTGGAGTGTGGATTTGGTTTCCAATCTAAATTACCTTGGTGCTGACTGCAGCCTGCACCACACATCAGACCACAAACCACAGCTGCTAAACCCTCTTCCCAGCATGATCAGCACCACTTTCAGAGAAGACTGACCCCTGTGTTCACAAGACACCACACAAGACGTGTGTGGCAGTGGCAGGGGATCCATCTGGTGCTTGTGGTCATGTTGAGGAAAGCCTACAGTGCTGTGCTACATCTTAGGACACCTCAGAAGGCCCTTTCAGCAGAGGTTCCCACATATCCTGTGCAGAAACTCAGTCTGTCCCTGCTCTCTGATCCTGTGTCCCAGATATACCTTGGCAGGAGCCTCAGGGACCCACTGACCAATCATTTTTTTTTTTTCATTTAATGGCATGAAGTTGTGTTGGGGGGGTTTGGGTTGGATATTAGGAAAATATTCTCCCCCCAGAGCGTAGTTGGGCACTGACCAGGCTCCCCAGGGCAGTGGGCACAGCACCAAGGCTGCCAGAGCTCAAAGAGTGTTTGGACAACACTCTCAGGGGCAGGGTGGCATTGTGCAGGGCCAGGAGCTGGACTTAGTGATCCTTGTAGGTCCCTTCCAACCCAGGATAATCTGTGGTCCCTCTCACACCCTAAGGGACTCTGCTCCTGTTCACTGCACACATGGATGTGGTAAATGCCACTCACAAGGTCGAGTCTGGAATTTCATGCACGAATCTCATGCTTGGCAGGCAAAATTTGCCCAATCTAAAACACCAAGAGCCTTCCTTACCTTGGACAGACAGCTCTGCAATGGTCCTGCTCCCTTCTTTCATCTCACAGATGTAAACAGCGTCATCGTCGGTGGTGACGTTCTGCACGGTGAGCCGGCGGTACGTGCCCTCCTCCTCGATGTTGTACTTCTTGCTCTGCCTGAGCTTGGTCTCCTCCTTGAACCAGGAGGTCTCTGTCCCAGGAACGGGCACTTCGCATTGGAAGGTGGCAGATTCCTTCTCCCTCACTTCGAGATCCTTCAGTTTTTCCTTGAAGGGTATGGCGGGTTCTTCGGAGGGGGAAAAACAGAAAGGGAGGAACAAGAGTTTGTGATGAGAGGAGGTTTGGGTGGGATTTTAGGAAGAAATTCTTCATGGTGAGGGTGGGGAGGCCCTGGCACAGGTTGGCCAGAGAAGCTGTGGCTGCCCCAACCCTGGAAGTGTCCAAAGCCAGGTTGGAGTAAAAGCCCTTAAAAGTGATCCTGCAGAAGTCAGATCAATAACAAACAATCTGGTCATGGGAGAGAGCTCAGGGCAGCAATTCTGGGTGAGTGTGAGCAGCTGAGCTGCTCAGCTGGTGCCAGAACCATTATTTTAGGGGTCTTGCAGCAGAAGTGAGCTCAGCAGAGCGATCTGAAAGGGCACAGACAGATGGCAGGTGGCTGAGCACAGGGCTGATGGGGGGAAGGCACGGAAGTAACTGAAGGAGGAGTTTTCTGTGCCACCCACCAGCACCAAAGACCCTGTATCAGTTTTGTTGATGACAAAAGATAAAGAACTAGAGAATGAGACCAAGTCTCCCAAGTGCCTCTGCCTCCCTCCAGCAATGGGGCTGCTTAGGGAGGAACCAGAGTGTGGATCAAACACACAGAACAGCTGCATGGCAGGGAGGGAAGTCATTTTATGAACTGAACCATGTTTAATTCCAGTGACAGCTGAGCAGTGACATCAGCCTGATACCCCGGACCAAAAGTGGAGAAAGGGGAGTTGGACAGCTGGTGGTCACAGCCACGGGACTGGTGCCACAGTCAGGTCACAGACTTGGATTAGCCAGTGCTGATACATCACCACTCATCCTTCATGAGAGATCATGTCTTGATATGTACCCTCACCTTCTGGTAACTACTGTGCCAGCTCCCATCCTTTTCTTGTGACTCCATTCTGCCTCACCACACTCACAGCAAAGAATTTCTTCCTCATATCTGATATACACCTCCCCCCTTTCAATTCACACAAGATGTCAGGCTCTGAGGAGTCAGCAGGACACCTGAAGGGAGCAATGCTATCGACTACCTTGGTTGTTATGCCGGGATTAAAACCAGACTGGGTACCCACACAGGATGCTGAGGAACATGATGACACTCACCTTGGTCATTTAAAAATATATATATATATATGTTTTGCCTTAATGCACCTCAATTCAAGGCAAGTCAAAGTCTTGTCTTGAAAAGCCTTCAGCTGTAGTTCCACAGACCTGCCCTCCCCACACTCCACATGTTAATTGTCCTTTTTCCTTTATCCAATAGGAAACTCAGACTCCTGCCCTGTATCACCCCCTGGAAATACCCCATGCTCCCATTCAGGGGGGAGGAAACAGGACAAGCAGGAGGATCCTTCCAGCACCTAAAGAGGATCCAAGGGAGCTGGAGAGGGACTTGGGGAAATGGCTTCACACCGACAGGGTTGAGTGGGATATTAGGAAGGAATTCTTGTCTGCAAGGGTGGTGAGGCCCTGGCACAGGTTGCCCAGAGAAGCTGTGGCTGCCCCTGGATCCCTGGAAGTGTCCAAGGTCAGGTTGGACGGGGCTTGGAGCAACCTGCGCTAGTGGAAGGTGTCCCTGCACAGGGCAGGGGGAGGGAGGGGGGTTGGAATGAGATTGGCTTTAAGATCCCTTCCAACCCAAACCATTCTGTGGTTCTGTGGGACCAAGAAAGCTTTGATCAGAAGGATGCAGCCTCCAGGAGCTGGATGCAGTGTTGCTGTGTGAGATGGGAGGGAGACTGGAGCTGACACTGGGAACGCACGGAATGCGCAGGGGCCAGAAAGAAATCCGAGCTGCACCTGAGAAGAACACAAGTGCACTCCCATCCTGGGAGCAACTGGGCATATCATTAACCCCTCTCCCTTTACAGGCACTAAGCAGTACCTAAGGTGATGAAAAAAAAAAAGAAAAGCTATTCTAGGAAAAAGCTCTTAAATGTACGAACACAGAAGGGTTGGTTGACCCTTCAGTATGTGTTGCAGTAACAGCACTGCTCTACCAGCCAGGGAAAGTCAGTACAAGGCTATCTTTGGGAGCCTGGAGTCACAGATACCCTCTGAAAACAACTTAGCTTTCGTCCTGCTGCCATGTGCACACGTGTCTTATCTCACTCTGAATGGACCTTCAGAGAGGCAGCAGCTGAAAACTGAATTAAAGCCTGGGATGCACCCAGCCCACTGCTTTTCCTGCTTTGGAGTTGCTACAGTGGCTCCAAAACCCACCAGCCTCCTCCTACTTCATGCTCTTTACACAACCTGGCATGTACCTGCTAAGACAGACAGAGTTAATTTGGGTCATGAGTCTACAGAAGAACCATATGTCACCTGAGAGTAGGCACCCAAATTCATCAGCCTCCTGCCCAGATTAGAGAGAATCAAATAAGGCAAGAGATTAAAAAAGAAAGCTGTAAAAACCAGCCTACTGAGAAAAATGTGAGATAGACACAGCAAAGCAAAACCCTGAGGGAGCACAGAGCAAGAGCAGCTCATGGAGTTTGCAGGAAACTGCAAGAAATCAGCTCAGGGACGAATTTGGTTGCTTCTCTCGAGGAGATATTTCTCCAGAGTGTCATAGGCTTTTTTGTCTGGTCCATAACAAGCAAACTGGCAGTGAGATGATGTTATTTTTAAGAAGTAAATCCTACTAGCACATATTTTGCTAAGAATAGGTGCAGCCTGCAGAGAAGCCAATGTTTTCTTAACCTTCCCAAGGCACATCTGTCTGCTGGACCTCACTTTCTCACTCGCCTATGTTCTCTCTTGCTTATTGCTGGTGTCCTCACAGGTGCTCCATTTATTATTCCAGAGGCAAGTTTTCCCTCTGCCTCACAAAAATGATCCGGTGAGAGTAAGAATATGGAAAATCCTCCCAAGAGGAGCTATCTAAAGATGGGTGGACACGTTTCCACCATCCTGTGCCCTGGGTCTTCCTATTCACTGTGTTTTCCAAGCTTCCTTTATAACTCCACATTTCTTAAGCTGCGATTCTCCTTCAGATCTCCAGTGTGACTCCCATGGCAGTGGGTCACCCAAAATCACTGCAGATCAGAGGGAGAAGGAAGTGGCCTCAGCACCAGCCTGGTTTTCCCTGTTTGGCTTGCGACCTTTAACCTTTCCATACAGCATCTGATTACTTTATTCAGGGACTCGGGTGAACATTGCTTGGCCCGGGACAGAGACTAACTTTACAAGCCTAGGGAAACCTCCAAAGCCTTCAGGAAACTCAAGCTGGTTTGTTCATGTTCCTCCCATCCTTCCCACTGTCTGGTCTGTTAAAGGTTTCATCTTGGGAAGAATTTCCCAACTTCTTTTACAGCTCAGTGTATGGATTATGATTTTATCCCTGATCTGGACACATTTCTAAATCTAATCAAGTTTCAGTTTCCTTTAATTGGGAGGGTGACCCTGTAGCCTCTCCTTTGAGGTTTAAGTCTGATTCACTATATCTCATTTAGGAACAGCTCAAAAACCTCTTTTTCTCAGCTCAATGATCTTTAAGGCACAAGTTCAGCAAAGTGTTCACAAACATCACAGGCTCTCTAAATATGCCGTTACTTGCAGAAAGACCAAAAGCACTTGGGGCTGTCCCTTACAGGGCCAGCAGCTGGACTTGGGTCCCTTCCAACTCATGATATTCTGTAATTCTATTATTCCAAGATTCTATGATTCCAAGGGTGGCTGCTGGGAGAATTCAGCCTCTTCTAAGTGACTGAGCAAAGGGAAGGTTGTGTGGCAAGATTATCTCCCTCCCTAAACCCGACAGCAGGTGAGGGAATGGCATCACCAGTGACACAAACAACAGAATTAAAAGCTCCCTTTGCTGCTGCTGCATCATTCTGAGCTGTCTTGGGAGGGCTGAGAAGCACTTCTGGTGACACAAGGGAGAGTCATTTATCAGGGCCTAATTATAACCAATACATGCAGATTTTCCATGGCAGCCTTGGCCTGGACAGAAAGCCAAACATGGCACAGGGTAACAGAGAAACAATCCATAAACATTTCCACTTCATCCCTCTGACTCACAGGCATCTCTGGACAATGGACATTGATCAATAACCTTTTTCCCATGGTGCTGGCTCCCAGACCTGCTGCTTCCCATGCCTTCGCACCTCCTTTGGAACAGGTTGCAGCCACAGGGAATAATGAAATAAGCACAGGCAGAGCAGGGGCTGTTTGTCTGTGCAAGGAACTGAGCTCGAGCCACCCTCGAAGCGATGGCCCACGCGAGGGCCAGGATCAGTCTTCAGCTCTGAGGTAATCCCAGCTTTATGGAAGAGGACAAATGCCCTTCCCAACAGCACTCAGCACCTCCGAGGGACAGCAAAGGGTGGGACAAGCGCCAGCGAGTTCCATGGATCAGGTGTCACTGATGGACACTGAGCCACCGGCAGGAAAGACAGTACGAAAAGAGAGGTCCAGAAAAGGGAAACTAGGAAAGCAAATAAAAGCTGGGAGTCTTAAAGATGAGCATGGAACACAGATTCCTGCTCATTTGGATTTCTAATTTCTTTTGCTGCCAGGGAAAAATTGTTCGACTGTTTTTTAAAATCTATTTTACAACTACAGTGGCCAAACCTTTAGCCTCTGGCAGCTAACTTGCAGGTGCTGCCTGGGTTGCAAACTATCTGCTGTCCCCTTGCCAGATGGGAGAAAGCTTGAAAATTTAGAACTTCCTGGAATGTCCAAGACCAGGTTGGATGGGGCTTGGAACAACCTGGTCTAGTGGAAGGTGTCCCTGCAGAGGAGGTTGGAAATGGATGATCTTTAAGATCCCTTCCATATCAAACCATTCTGGGGTTCTGTGAAATCTGTGTGTCACATTTTTGTTGCCATTCAGAACTTGGTCTGACCTCCACCAGCATTGTGGGACCCTCTGAAGGCAAGTTCTTCACCACTGACCATGGCAAACAGAGGCATCCTGGACCTGGTGGATTTCCTGGGAGCAAGCAAGGAACACAGACTATCCAGGAACACAAGCTGGGAAAAGTCTGAAGGCCTGGCAAGAACAAGGCTGGTCGTGGGTCACTGTACAGGAAAACTGAGATGGACTGTAATTAGAGTTGGGGTGGGTGCCCCAAGGGATCTCCAAGGCAGCCAGACACACTCAGCTTGTAGGGAGGAGTTTCCACTACTACTGTTAAAAAGGCACATGTGCCAATCTGGGCTAAGCCTGTGGGGAATACAAACCCGGATGTGATTAAAGCCTGGAGGACCAGACAGGGCATTAGCAGTCACTGATTCAGAGCATGGTAATGGATCTCTTAGATTAGTACAAAACCAGGACTGACAGGACCTTTAGACATCTTAGAGGGACCTTGAAGATCATCTATTTTAAACCCCCTGCCGTGGGTATGGATGCCACCCACTACACCAGGTTGTCCAAGCCCTACTCAGAAGACTTGAGTTCATCCCAGCTGCCCCGCAACCTACCAGTTCTACATCATCCATCCCTGACTGGCACCTCTTTAACGCCCTTCCTAAAAACTCCCCAGTGATGGAACCCTCTGCCCAGGTTATCTACTTCAGTGCATAACCCCCTTTTCTCTGGGAGGGCTTTGTTCTCGCCTATCTCACCCTTTGTTCTCATCTAACCCACTCCTCTGCAAAGGTTCAGTGGCAGCTTTGCTCCTGCCCCCACCCCAACTCAGAGGTGCACTGGCCGTCCCCTGGCAGGCACACGAGAAACACGAGCACCCACCTTTGACGGTGACGAGCACGGAGCTGTAGGTCTGGCCCGCCAGGTTGGAGGCCGTGCAGGTGTACAGCCCGTTGTCCACCTGCTTGCAGAACAGGATCTTCAGCACGAAGTTCTCCTGGTCGTCCTCGTAGATGACGTGCCGCCGCCCTTCCGAAATGACCTCGTTGTCCTTCTTCCACACGATCACGGGCTTGGGCTCCCCCGTCACGTAGCAGCTCAGCTTGGCGTGTTTGCCCTCTGTGACGCTGCACGTGCGTGTCAGCACCCCGAAAGTGGCGTTCCGAGCGCCCTTGGCGAGTCCCACCGCCCGCTCGTAATCCCGGGAGAGCCCGTAGCCGATGCCGGACAGCCCTTCGGAGTAAGACTGGGCAGAGGTCGAGTCCAGAGTCCCGTGGGAGACGTCCATCTTCCTGATCTCCTCCCGCCTCTTCTGCAAGTGGGACAGCAAGGACGCCGTCTTCCCGCAGCTGGAGTCGAAGTTGGCGCTGCTGCCCGGGTTGGAGGAGCCGTGTGCCTCCACCACCAGCGCGGCCGAGGCGCTGGCGGAGCCGATGAGGTTCTCTGCCCGGCAGGTGTAGGTGCCACTGTCACCCAGCCGGGCACACTGGATGGTCAGAGCGTTGGACTCCCCAGCGGACTCGATCTGGAAGCGCCCGGCGTCCGCCCGGTTCCGCAGGTGCCTCCCGTCCTTCTCCCAGTTCACCGAGAGGGGAGGGCTGCCCTGGACCTTGCACTTGAACATGGCATCTTCTCCCAGGGTTACCTTGATGTTGGAGGGTCTCTGGATGAAGTAAGGGGCCTGCTCTGTCACCGTGGTCTCCTCCCCCACTTGGATGCTGACGGCTGCAAAGGCCTCCCCGATGGTGTTCCTGGCCCGGCAGATGTACTGGCCGCTGTCCTCCAGGCTCAGGTCGTAGATCGTGAGCCGATAGAGATCCCCGTCCTCCGTGGTTTTAAACCTCCCCCCAGACTTGACTGGGAGTTTGTCCTTCTCCCAGCTCACCACTGGGATGGGGTTTCCGATGATCTGGCAGCTCAAGGTGGCATCCTTCCCCACAGACACCATGAACGCCTTGGGCCGGGTCAGGAACCGGGGCACTCCGCTGAGGGAGCTGTAATCCATCCTGGCTTCCTTCCTAAAGGGGTAGATACAAAAGATGTCAGGAGAGAGCAGATTAAAGGGTGCAAGCAAAGAATTGCTGCACTCCCGTGGTATCAGGGTGTTTGTCATCTGGAACAGCCATGTTTTCAATGCCCTTCTCAGGATGGGGGAGAAGGCCTTGGAATAGTTTTGGCCTTGAAGATTTCTTATATTTGAGGTTAAACTGCTGATGGATAAGGGAGATCACTTCCCCACAGGAGGCAAGACAGACCTCTCTGAGCAGTTCATACAGAAGGAACACGATGGTCCCTTTCAGTTTTGGCACTGGGGATGTGACCTGCGCTAATGCTGAGGAAGATATGGGCAAGTTCTGTAATTGCAGGGAAACAAATGGACATTCAATTCTGAGAGATGTGTCTAAACATCAAGATAGTTCCTCCATCACAGAGCCACAGAAGGGTTTTGGTTGGAAGGGACATTCAAGATCATTTTGGGTTGGGTTCCAACCTCCCTGCCACAGGCAGGAGCACCTTCCACTAGACCATGTTGCTTCAAGCCCCATCCAACCTGGCCTTGGACACTTCTGGGGTGGAGCAGCCACAGCACAGGTTGCCCAGAGAAGCTGTGGCTGTCCCATCCCTGGAAGGTTTCCAGGCCAGGTTGGATGGGGCTTGGAGCAACCTGGGATAGTGGAAGGTGTCCCTGCCCGTGACAGAGGGTTGGAACTGGATGATCTTTACAGTCCCTTCCACCCCAAACCATTCTCTGATTCTATTAATCTATGATTATGCTCACAGAGTGTAAAGCCACGTGAAGGAACTGCCCCAGGGGACGGACACAGCAATCCAGACAGTTCCAGCCTTCTCCAAAAGAACCCCACGTGGCTTAGGGATTACAGGAAAGACGTTTCATCGCCTGCTTATTCTCAGCTGCCCTCAGAGGGACCCGTGCACTGACCTGCAGCTGTTTGTTGATAGGGACCAGCCAAGGGGATGAGGCTTCAGCAGAGCTGAAAACTAAAGCTCGTGGCAATTCCGGAGCCACTGTGTCCCAGCAAAGTCCAAAGCAATCAGTGGTGCTGATTTTCCCACTGTGATCACTCACACACAGACTTTACCTACCCCTGTGCTGTTGGAGATCAATCCAACAGCAACCTTCAGGGCACCCCCCTCAAGAGCCCACAAACATTCCTCCCTTCTTCACTGCTCCTTACACGCATCCCTGGATGTCCTTTCCCTTCTGCTGGAGTCATTCCACCTCTAACCCTCCAAGAGACCTTTTCCACGGACTGGGTAGGATTTATACTTTGCCAAGTGTAGCACAGCTAAAGACCTGCTCTCAGTCCCAGTGACACCAGGAACTGTGCATCAGCTGACTCTCCCTGGGAGTAGGACTAGACCTGCTGATGGTGCTCTGTAAGGAATTTGAGCTTCCCAGCTCCAGGCCTCTCTGGAAGTCAAAGAATTGTGGAATGATTTGAGTTGGAAGGGACCTAAAAGATCACCTATTTCCAACCCCCCTGCCATGGGCAGGGATGCCACCCACTAGACCAGGTTGCTCAAGTCCTACTCAGAAGATTTCAATGCACCATTTCTCTCTACGCTGTTTTATCTCCCTGGCCCCACGATTCCAGACATCCCTGTCCTGAAAAGCTCCTGTCTGAGCTTTAGGAATGGTCCTACTCGGGGGTGATCACAGTGCTGCTCCCACATCTGTGCTTTTTCACCTTCAAAGTGCCACAGAAAGCAAAAGGACCAGGGCTCTGTGTGCTGCAGCTCAGAAAGGAAATAAAAACCAGTCACTGAGACAGAAATACCCTTCTTAATCCTCCAGCAGTTTGGTTTCCCTGCTGGCCACGCATCCACCCACTCTCTCACCCAATGGCAACTGCTCTCACAACCCCCCTCCAGCTCCAGCAGAAATCAGCAGGAGCAGGCCAAAAAAACCTGCCTTCATTCCTTAAATCACCATTTTTCCATTCTTCTCCAGCTCCCGTTAGTGCATCAGGGCTAATGTGGAAATCACTGGTGGCACCAGGGAGAGGGGATTGGATCGACCTGCTGCATGACCTTGGGAAAAATCGCTTATTTTCCCTGTTTCTTGGCTCCCCCCCGCTACTTCTTCGTATAGAGACAGGCATGGTCTTGATAGTTATTATGAAATAATTTTGTTCACAGTGTATATATGACAAGGTACTCACTGAGGTACATGGCAAGTCATGCATGAAAATGAATAACATTGCAATTTTCATTCCATTTATACTGCTGGGGATTGAAAACCATGTATTTGCACCAAAAATAAAGACTGGGAAAGTGGTCACAAAAACACCAAGTGGTATTTGTTATAAGAGCTCAAGAAGCTTTTGGGCAACGCTCCCAGGGACAGGGTGGGATTTTTGGGGTGTCCTGTGCAGGGCCAGGAGTTGGACTCAGTGATCCTTGTGGGTCCCTTCCAGCTCGGGATATTCTGTGATCATTATTATCATTGAAGATGCTATTGTTGAGCCAAACTTCAACATTTATTTGGGTCACAGATCTAAGGCAAAACCAAACACAGTCTTCTTTCTATATTTAACAGGAAAAATCCACCATGTCCTGTCCTATCCTGTCTCTCTCCTTCCGGAGAACATATGAAATGACAAGAAGAAGCAGTCAAAGACTTCTCCCTTTAAATGAGATTGTTCCTTTCTAAACTAATTTCAGTTGCTTTTGATTCCTGGCATGAAACAAATTTCATTATTCCACCACAAAACTTTGGAGAGTAAAGAAAATGGTTTCAAATATTAAATCTGGGAGGGGAGGGGAAAAAAAAGTAACGGGGGGGGAAATCATTTTTAATAAACACTAAGAGGGTAAAGAATGATTGACTTGAAGTCATTAGTGCCAAAACGAGCTGACTTTCTCTTAATGGGCCACCTTCAATACTAATTGCAATGAACACACAGCTCTGGTTTTCTCTTGGTCTAAAAGGGATCTAGAAATCAGTGAACTAGTTTGACCTCCTTTAGTCCCTCGTAATAGCTTCAACCTCTGCCCTCACTTGAGCTTTAAAATGTATTTTCCATAAACACCTGCAGAGCTGCAGGCAGAGAAGCTGCATGAATGGTTTGAAGGCACAGATACGAGCCTGGGGCTGGAGCCAAAGCACACTGAAGTCAGTGGAAATTTCCACTGAAGTCAACTGATTGACAATCCGTCTTCTGCTAATTTGGGGAAGCACCATGTCAGTGTTCAGAAGGTTCAAGCTCAACTTCGTAGAGCCCAGCAGTGCCGTTCAGTACGCCAAATGAGGGTTAACAATGAAGGCACGGGCTCAGAGCTCACATCTTAATCTTTCAGGGCCATTAACTTGGATTTCAGGCTGCACTCTGTCATCAAAGCACTTGGATTTATCTTTAGGAGACATTGCCATGCCTTGTCCTTCCCGGGTCCCTGGTTGTCTCTGATAGATGAGTCACTCTGACTCATTTCAGATTCAAATCCACAGCGTCAAAAAGAGAAAAAAAAAAAAAATAAAGTTGGTTCAATTCTCCATCAGAGCCCTGTATTACATGGAGAAGTGCCTGGAGCATCAGGATGGCTACGGACACGAGAGGTGCCTGCTTGGGAACCAGCCAGGGACCTTCCAGCAAACAGTGGCTTCTCTCAAACCACCTTTCTTTCCCTCACCTGGATGTATCCATGCCCGGAGCAGAGCTCTGCCCAGTGGGAGCGTGGTGAGGGCTCTCAAAGCCTGGCTCTTACAAGACCAGGAATG
Source organism: Cephalopterus ornatus (assembly GCA_013396775.1). Taxonomy (NCBI): domain Eukaryota; kingdom Metazoa; phylum Chordata; class Aves; order Passeriformes; family Cotingidae; genus Cephalopterus; species Cephalopterus ornatus. Next base: position 42,493 of record VZRE01004328.1, on the reverse strand, counting down.
CTGATCGCTTCCTAAAGCTCTTGTGCATCCTCCACCTCTGTTTTCCATGCTGAGCAGTGCCCAGACACACCCCAGGTACCTCTGATAGTGAAGAACAGTCAAAACACAGGGAAGCTGCTGCACCAGGTGCTTGTTGCTTTTGCTCCTGAACCAAACTGATTCACCAAATCCATCCAAGACACTTCTCTCCAGAGGCCTCAAGGCCCAGCCTCCCTCTCCTGCTGCTCCCAAACACTTGCCTGGTGTTTGCAACTCCCTTCTCTCCATCCCTAGGAGTCCACAGACCTCCCAGTGCAGGGTGAAGACCCCACATCCCTTGATGTAACCAGCACTTCCCTCAGCTTCCACCACATGCCCTCACACGCCAAGGTTCTTACCCCATTAGGGATGGCTGGGATCCAGAGAAAACCCAGGGATCAGTGAAAACAGGGCTCATCACTACCTTTTACATTTATTTCTAACATTGTCAGAAAGAAAAACACAGTTTATTCCTTGCTCTGCTATTGAATTAATTATATAAATATGAGAAAGACACCCAAACTATTGGATCTTCACTGTCTGTCTGAAAAAACGGGTGAAAACCTTGTTTTATGGGTGTTGAGAGCATGAAATTCAGTAACAGGCATGCAATCCTAACCTGTGGCAAGGATGAGGCTGCAAGCAGTATCTAACATCTAACAAGCTAGACAGGCTGCATGAGGTAAATCACATTTTATCTAATTTTAATAAATTAGATGGGATAAAATGCATCACGTTGGATTATGCTCATAATTATATTTAGGAGTAAGGAGATAACAAACTTAACCTGCTGAAAGGACAAGATTTAATATTTCTACAGTGTAACTTGTCAATCAACTTAGTAGCTTTTCAATCAACTTAGTAAATAATTACATTAATTTAGGTTGTTTATATGTTCATTTAAACTTTTTTAAAAATCCAGTAACTCTTGGTCTTAAAAAAAAATAATAATAACTCTTTGCAAGTGCCAGGACAGCTCCCTTGGAAGGGACAGGACTGACAACAAAGCATGAATAAACCAAGTCAATGCAGATGCCCTTTCCAATAAATCTCAGACATTTGCCAGTGTCATATTTCCCCATGTAATCCCTCCGTGATTAATCATTTGCAGCAGAGATCACATTCCCATCTGGGGTATTTCTGAGCACGCCAAAGGAAAACTGGCAGCACTTGTAATTTTAATTATGTTGTTATTCATTCAATTTCTCACTGGTTTGCGTTTGGGGGAAAGAGGCAGAAGTGCACAGACCTGTCAGATAATGCAAATAAACCACTGCCCAGGAGCCAAACTCGGCCATGCAGCCAGAAAACGCCTCCTGCCCACTCCTGTCCCCTCCACTTCCAGTCTCTGCCCAACACCTGCTTCCCCCTGGACAAGCAAACAAGTCCTTTGCAGTGGGAACGGTCGCAGACTTCTCCAGATCCTGCCGGAGCACTCGGAGGTGGAGCTCGTCAGGAGAGTCAGCAGGAGATGGAGAGTCCTGGTGGTGGTGCCACAGCATTCCAGAATGGGTTGGGTTGGAAGGGACCTTAAAGATCATGTTGTTCCATCCCCTGCCACGGGCAGGGACACCTTCCACTAGCCCAGGTTGCTCCAAGCCCCATCCAACCTGGCCTTGGACACTTCCAGGGATCCAGGGGCAGCCACAGCTTCTCTGGGCAACCTGTGCCAGGGCCTCACCGCCCTCCCAGCCAAGAATTTCTTCTCAACATCCCATCTAACCCTGCTCTCTGGCAGTGGGAAGCCATTCCCTGTGTGCTGTCCCTCCATCCCTTGTCCCCAGTCCCTCTCCAGCTCTCCTGGAGCCCCTTTAGGCCCTGGAAGGGGCTCTCAGGTCTCCCTGGAGCCTTCCCTTCTCCAGGTGAACCCCCCCAGCTCTCCCAGCCTGGCTCCATCTCCTGACCTCCTGTGGTTCACTGTGCTCTGCTGGCTCATGGGTTGGTTTCATGTTGCTTCAGCAGTGCTGATCTGAACCTGGAAAGCCTTCAACAACCCCTGAGGAGTCAGAGGTCTCCCCCCATGGCATATTGCCCCCCAGGCCATCAGCAGCCTGTGACAATGCTCTTTGGCAGGAGAGGACAGGGGTGGCAGGTTATTCTCTGTCCAAGCCTTTCACTTTGGTGGTTAGAAAGGGAGTCCTGCCCACCCTGACTCTGGGCAAAGCACAAAGAGCACCATGCAATCCATCTCCTAAAATATTCCTGAGGAAAAGGTGGCCACGAGTTGCACACCTGCATAATGGAGGCTCCGGGGATGTAAAGCCCAAGTGAGGATAAACCTAAACCTAAGGGATCACCAAAGCCCGAACACAGATCACAAACACAGTCCCAACACGTGGTATTGAGGTTCTCTCAACACCACATGAATGCCCACCATCCTCCTCTTTGCTCCTTTTCTCAATCCTCTTTTACCCCTTCTTTGCCCCAGTCAAAAAACATTGATTTGGGGTATTTTTCTTGCCTTTAGAGCCCCTGTTTCCAGGACTTCCTCTGCGATGCCAGCTTTTAAGCCTTGCACTCCTTCCTTTCCTGACGGGAAGGGCAAAATTCACAGGGAACCTCCCGTCTCTGGAGCCTGAGCTTTCAAAGAACATCACTAAAGCAGACAGAAGCTGCAGATAAAAATCAAGGCAGTGCTGGTATTACTGCAGTTTACATGACATATCTGCGTGTATTGTTCTGTCTAAAAACATCAGGAAATGGAATCCGTGGGTGGGGAGGGAAGTTGATGGGTCTTCAGATGGGAAGTGTGAGTTTCCTTTGATGTTTAAAATCCTGCTGAGGGGAAGCAGCAGTAACCCCCCTGCTGCCCTCCTGCTTCCAACAGCCTCCTGGGGAATGGACATCTTGGAAATAGCACAAGTGTTCGGTGTCAGCTGCGGGCTGGGTGACATCAGACGGGCTCTGGTGGGGGCCTGGGAGCCACCACAGCAGACAGTGTGCTCTGGGGGTGAAATGCACACCAGCACACCCAGTGCTCCCTGCCCATCGCAGCCCTAAATCAGGAGTAAGCACGGATTCGCACCAGCACATTAACCCGAGATCCCAGAATTTATCCCATGCCCATTTCAGCAGAGCAGGAACGGGATCTGTGGCTGAGGAGCTGGACTCGGGGCTTAGCTTGAGCTACTCTGAATTCCACTTCAGTGAGGGACAACCCATTTTGGCACGTTCAAAGGTCACTGGATGAGCTTTCCGTGGTGGATCCATCTCCTGCGCTGGAGATGTCGGACACCGAGACCCTGCAGCACACTGGGCCTATTGCAAGGAGCTTCTAACTCGGTCCAGAGTAAGGCTGGTCTGCATTCCCTGCCATCTACTGCCTCCATCATAATCCAACACCCGCAGGAGATTCCTTTAAGGCAAAGTTCACAGCAGGTCAGGGGCTGACATGGTGTCAAACACTGTGAGCAGCCCCCGGGGAAAAGGCTCCGCTCGAGGCAAGGCCATCTCACAACTCTGACCTTCAGGGCAGGGCTAAAAATGCACCAGCAGACTCAGAAAGGACCTGCCTCACCTCATGCTCCCATTATTAATCCTTTATCAATAACCTGGGTATTTCCAATGACTGGTAGCAAAACAGCAGCCAAGAACATTTAGGCAATTCCAAAAAGAGCCAAGAATAAATCACATGGTTTGTGAAAGCTCCTGGGCGAGGCAGTCAGATCACCTTCCAGACACGTTAGTAGCACACACTTACTGAAAAACACGGGAGACTGAAGGCACTTGGATGATTTATATGGTTAAAGCACAAGTTATCTTTCTGTATTATCAGACCTGTTGCTTGCAAAGCTCATCCCTCTTTTAACCACTTTCCAACAACACACCAACAGCTCCAAGAGCTCCATGCAGAGAAGGGACTTCATCCTACTTGGGTTTTCTTGCAGCATGGGGGCTTCACTTCAGATTCCACCCTCAGTGGAGCTCTAAAACTACCCCAGAAACTTCCAGAGGCCCAAAACTGCTCAGATCAGCCCCTCAAGATTCTGCAGCAGCATCTTTTCCTTCTATTTTTCTCAGCCTGAAGGCAACAAGTCTGCTCTGAAGTAAGCAAAGGCTAAAGCACACCAGGGAGGTGTCAGGCACTCAGTGACACTCATTCCTGCTCTGTAGGGGTGAGAATGCACGAGATAAATGAAGGGAAAAGGCAAAAATTCTGAGTTTGCCACCTTGGGGGCAGAAAACGAATTATTTAAATTCTGGAAATTTCATCACACAAAAAAAATTCCTTACAAATTTCACCCAACTGGCCTTTGCTTTTACACACAGCCCTGGAGAGAAGCTGCTGTGGCAGATCCCAAAAAAAAAACCAGACTTGCGAAGACAGAAATGCTCTGGGTTCAGCACATGTGGTTTCCTCGCGGGACCACAGCTTCCACACGGACAAAGAATTCCCTTGGTGACAATCAGCAGCGGTTCCGACCTAAGCCCTTGTATTTTAACAAGTGGACGTCATTGTCGTTAGAGTCACTCCACCCCATTGAGCTCGAGGGCCCAAAATAGCCTCAGCTGTCCGGCTCCATCTCTCCCCATCTCTCGTCAGAGCCGTTTGGAGGACCAGGAGGAGGGTGGGGGGTGGCAGAGTGAATCTGTGCTGACACTGGGCAGGAACTCAGAAGAGGGGAAAAAAAGCCCCGGCTGGAGAGAAAAGCAGCCCTGAGATTATGCCCTGGAAATAAAACTTTTCGAAGCACTCCTTGCTGCCACTTCTCCCACAGGAGCCCCATGTTTCCCAGGCTTTCCAAGCACTGCTGTCTCAAATTCGGGGACAAAACATATCAAGCAGAATCAACAGCTTTAAACCTGATTTCTCTCTTTTCTCCTCTCCTCTGGAGGATGATCTTTGCTCTTTTGATTGCGTGGCCAGAAGTAATTAAGCAAAACAATCCACATTTGGTTCAGAGCAGAGGAAGATTTACTCCCTGTACCTTCAGCTTCATCCCCAAATATTTTTCATAAAGCAAGGCATACTCCAGCGTGGCACAGAAACAACCTCACTCCTCCCTCGGCTACAAACACTCTCCACTTCCTGCTGGAAATCAGCACCCCCAAATCCACCTCTCCTTAGCTGAAGGTTTAGGTCTTACCTGGAGTCTTGTCTGAGTCTGAGGAGAACAGAGCTCTGGGCAGGGTAAGAAAAAGCCGATTCCTAGTGAGATGACAGAAGGGGGAAGAGGGAAGAGGGGAACAGAGGACATGGGGAGACCATGTTGGTTTGGGTTTCCCCCCCTCTTCCCCCTCCAGGAAAATAAAACAGAAACCCCAGCGATGGCAGGGACGCGCGGCAGAAGGTCCCCCCAAGTCCCCCAGCAGTGGCTTTGCTGCCCAGGGTTAGGCTGTGCCACCCCCTCCCCCCCCCTCCCCTGGGTTGTCCTCCCCCCAGTCAAATTGCTGACGTGCTTTGCTTTCCCCTCTGCAGCCCAGCTCCAAAATAGCTCTGGGTGTCATTTACCGGGGAGATTAAATTTCCTGCGGGACAGAGGCGAAAGGGCAGCATTTTAGGGACTCGCTGGGACGCTCCAGCAACAGGAGGAGGAAGGGGGGAAAACACCATCAGAGGCGTGTTTTTTTGGTGATCTGGGGTCAGGCTGCTGTGACAAGGTGGGTCAGAACTGCTCCTCAAGGGTCCATCCGAAAGCCAAGTGCTGGATGTGACGCAGGGACTCGGGAACAGGCAGCCGCTGACTTATCAGCGTTACACGCTGCCTGGGAATTCTTTTCCAAAGGCATCAGATCAATAGTAGGTTTATTTATAACCTCCCAGACAGGAGCTGTTACAATGGCAAACAAACAGCAAGTTAATAAACTTAAGTGTGCATCTCCCTTTCTTAACCTTATATACATATATATAGGTTCTATATCTGCTCACCTTTATGCCTCGGGAATACAAAGTGTCTGCAAAAAAGGCCTGAGCTGCACCTCCGTCCCATCTCAGAGGCTCAAGATCATAATTTCCATATTTACCAGTAAAATTTCTAATTTTTAAACAATTTCCCAAAACTGACTCTTATTAGCAACCACAGCATTTTAAATTTAAAAGTAATTTCTGCTAAGGACAGAGCAGGGAGCAGAGAGCCCAGCAGGCTCCCCCACAGCCACTTCAGCTCTGTGCAACTATCAGGGCTGAGCTGCAAGATACGCTTATTTTTGGCAGTAAACAAGGCAGATAAGGTGCTGCACAGTCCAAGGGTCTGAAGACACAGTGATATGTTGTGGTAAATCACTTTTCAGGGCACAGAAACACCATCAGGGCAGCAAAAGGGAGTTTTATTTGGGATTTTTGAAAGCAGGGGTTGAAAAGAGGCAAAGAAACCCAGAATGGTTTGGGTTGGAAGGGACCTTAAAGCTCATCTCATCTTCAAAACCAACCATAAAGTTACAGGATTGAGGGAAAAGAAGGCACCCAGATCTCAGGTGACATCCGAGCTGCCCGTGCATTGAATGAGCAACTTCATCCAGTGTTTAGAGACATCTTTGTGAAACTCATCCCCTCTTTCAAAGGCACTGCCCATTCTGCTCAGTTCTTCCCTCTGTTTTGAAGATTTTAAATTTCCTATCTGCTACCAACAGGCTTACAGAGACCCCCAAAAGACACGGGAAGGCTCCCCGAGGTCTGTTAGTAACAGCTCTCAGCACATCTTTGAATCACCACGGTTTGATTTCTCAATGGGATCATTTGTACTATTGCACAAGCTGAACATCTTCCAGCCCCCCTCCTGGAACTCAGAATAAACCAGAATCCCCTTTGGAGCAAACCAAGACTAACTGTTCCCCGGCCCTGCATGACCCAACCTGGCTTACTCTTCCCTGCACTGTGCAGTTCCACGAGGTGGATTCTTACGGGATTAGACGAGCAGCGTCTTTCCTTTAACACGCTGCTGCCTTTGAGAAAGAGCTCAGAGGCAAGACTTCATGACCCCCACCTTGGTTTTCGTAAAGGACCACCTGTGTTTCCCAGAATTTCCGAGTCGTAACAAGTTCACATTTACCACTGTCACGATTAGCAGCTCCAGAACTCCTGGTAACAGGCTGCTGGACCCACCTGGGTGGTGCTTCTCAGAAAAGCAGGACAAACAGCAGCAAAATTCTCCACCATCCACCCAGACATGATGAATGAGCTCCTTGCAGGCTCCACCACCAGGCCCTTGAGGAAGGATTAGGTAATTAATATGGGGTAATGGCTATTTGGAGGCGTTAATTATAAATAAGACAAATGCAACCGCCTCAGTCCCACTCGGCAGCCCCCGGGATGGCGACACAAAAGCCTCTGCTGTGCTTCCAAACCACCCTCCTCTGGTCCTGTTCACTTCTGAAACGAAGGCACGTGTTTTTTGGGAGGGCTCCAACTCAAATTTATAGAGAGAACGATGAAAGGGTTGAAAGCACCTGAATTCGCAGGAGAACAAATAAAACGTCATCGGGCAGAGTACCGGTCCCTTCCTCCTCGAAAAGCCAACAGGCAGCTTTTCCACAGGTGTTTTCTTCCCACTCCAAACATCAGGGAGATGTGCTTTAAACAGCAACTTGAAGCAGTTTTAAAATAAAGAAAAAAAAAAAATCTTCCCTTGCACTTGAAAATTGGATCTTCCAGCTCCAAAACTGCTCATCCAGACTCTTCAGCTGGAAGGAACAGGATGCCAAATGAATTTAGCCATAGTCTGCAGACACTTCAACAAGCCGTGTTCCGGTTTTCTCCAAGAAATCAATTAAACTATTCGAATTATTATAACTAGCAAAGCCTGAAGCATAAGACCTTATTACAATATTCCTCTTAAGTACTAGATTTTTTGCATTAAAAAAGCAGATTTTTGTCAAAAAAATGATTCCTCCACCTCACCGAAGGAGAATTTAATTTGATTTTTCCCCCCATGTGATATTGCACAAGAATCTAAAATTTATTCCATTATTTTTCTCAGTATGTTTATTCAGTTTTTACGGACAACTAAAAGCCCCTGATGTTTTGTCTCCTTATCTTACATTAAGAATAACTCAGAAAAATAATAATAATTAATAAAATAATAATCAATGTTAATAAAAGTTTCACCCACAAATAACCCACAGAAAGATCTTTTTCCTTCCTAATTCTGTGTTAAACATGACCCCTAATTCAGTGTTAAACATCACCAGCAGTTCTCTAAAGCACTTCTAACAAAAAGGAACATATTCCCAAAATAAAAAGGTCACATATACCTGGAAAGGTGAATTGCTAGAGTCATGGAGAATACAGAAAATTAGCATATAAAAGGCAAATCTAAGTATTACATTGAATTAAAAAAAAGAAGAGAGATGCTGAATTAATTTTCCTTCCCTTACATGTGTTAATTTTTCCCGGAATGCAGCTTTTTTTGGAATTTCAGCAAAAAACAAACCTGTGAACAAACAACAAAAAGGCCAAAGTGCCACATCTTGCCAAGGCTTCCAAAAAAAGCTTATAAAGGTTCCTACATGTTTTTTGTCAGTGCTTCCCTGCTCTTAACATGAAAGATTTTTTCATGTATCTAACCAAAATTCCTCCTCCTCAACTCCAAAAGTCCTCCTGCATTTTAACCCTCTATATCCCACACAGGGTTCCATTTTGGCAGGACACTTGGAGAGGTTTGAAGACACCAAACCTTCTCCACTTGTCTCTTTGTCTCTGTTCTGAGTGTCCCCGACCGGCTCCTGACCCACTGATTATTCCCATCTCTCCCATCTGGACACCCACACCTCTGAGAAAGGACCAAACCCTCTGGCTGCTGCCTTATCCCGGAAGATCAGAAGGATTCCTTTGGACATTTCTACATCCCGTTGTGGATTTTTGCCCATTTCAAACCAGTTGGTGAACTGTTGATCCCAAACCCACTCGTGCTTCCCAGGATTCCCCAAACCCTTCGCAGAACCGCACCTGAGCAGCATTTTTTCCCCGCCGGCATTGAGGCCTAGACTGGGTTTTTAACTTTCCCAAAGCTTTTTCACGAATTTGGGATGGTGGAACTCTGAGCCTGACTCACCAGAGCCTCAGGACACGCTGCTAAAATCAGGTTTTCAGCAAAAACACGATCAGTGCGCTGATGGCAGAACCTCTTTGGTCTTGCTTGACCAACCCTCCCATTTTGACATGAAATCCTCGATAATCGCAGTGAATAAAGCTCTGCACCCATTCCACACCACAACCCCAAACTGGCTACAAGACTCTCACAGAAAAGAGTGCCGAGTTTATTTATTTTTCAAATTCTACTCACATTAATTTGCGCCCTCTCTTCCTACAGCACTGGGGAATTTGGAGACACAGAAAAAGCTCCACCAGGTCAGCTGCGACTCTTCTCTTCAGGGTCTTTTCTGTACTTATAAGGTAAGTTTTACTTTTTACTCCAACATTTTTCCGGGACTATCATTTTCTATTCCTTTCCTTTTCCTTTCCTTTTTTTTTTTTTACCATTTTAAAAGGCAGAAGCTGTTTTGCCTTTCACTGGTTGTCCAGCATCAGGGGTTTCACTATTAATGTCACCTCTGGTCTCCCCACCACCTGGAATACCACAATTGCTATTAAAAGAATTCATGAGCTCCAGCCCATTTCAAAACATTTTTATGCACTTTCTAACCAGTTTCTTACCTGTTAGAGACAGCAATATTCAGCCTGTTTTTACAGGCACTGTGATACCCACCTGGTTGCAGCAGCTTTGTAGGATACAAAAATAAAATAAAAATAAAATAAAACTCCCAAATACATTTTAACACCTCTCCTGCTTTACTGAATATTCCAACCACCTTCACTGCAAGAAAAAAATTCTTTCCAGTATCTACCCTCTTTTAGGTAAATCATTACCAGTTTTCACTCTTTGAATATGATTCTGGGAGATTCCCACTTTAATCCTGTCCAGGAAAGCTTCTTGAGTATTAGGTGGGTCACCCTTGACTGGGTGGGAAAAACTGCCCCGCTCCAGGAATTAGTTTCTCTGTGGATTTATTCCCTAGATGAAATAAAACATCCTGGTAATAGAGGCACACAACTCCTTTTCCACAGAGGGCACTGTAATTGCCACAGGAAAAATCCCACACTGTAGAAAAAAAAGTCTTTTTTCCCCAGAAAAGCTGTGGACTTCCCATCCCTGGAAGTGTGCAAGGTTAGACTGGGCTCTGAGCAACCTCAGATATAGACCTATTAAAAAATAAATATAGAATCCCAGAATGGTTTGGGTTGGAAGGGACCTTGAAGACCATCTTGTTCCAACCCCTGCCATGGGCAGGGACACCTCCCACTATCCCAGGTTCCTCCAAAAGCCCCATCCAACCTGGCCTGTGCAAATACCCAGCCAACAGCAGGACACCAGAAGCAGCCTGAGGCTGATTTGCCTCACGAAACATCTTTTACACAAAAACTTTAATCCATTTCAGAGAGAGTTACCCCAACACGGTGTCTATTTTCACGTGCTTCAGCAGCACCACGGATGTCACTGGGGTCAGGCAGACGCTCCGTAGTCGTGCACATCAACCTCTTCCCCGGTTTCAGTTAAGGAAGAGGTGTCAGCATTGATGAAATTGTCTTGTTTCCTCATCCCAAGCCTTCCCCAGTGACCCAGCTCATCCCAGTGCCCACAGTCCCCACCGTGGACAGGTGGGTGCCCAGGCAAAGGCTGGAGTGTCACCTCAGCCTGTCCTCTGCCCCTGCAGTTCCCCCATCTCACACGTCACCGCGGGCAGAGACACCATTTCCCCTCTCTCTGGGCATCCTCCCTGCCCCAGGACAGTGAAAGCTTTACCCAAAAATAAAGCTTCCACGACCACATTATTATGGGGTGAGGCGAGCCCTGCTTTCCAGGGAATTCCTAACGGAGTGCCTGTGCTGTTCATTACTCACTTTGGACATGCTGGAGAAGCCAATACTGATGTTTAACCTCCAAATTCTTCCAACAGTGAGTAATCCAAGTGCAATCCAGCCTGTGTCAAAGGCTGAGTCTGACACACACGTGGCATTCTCCACCCTGGATTAAGAAAAGTGATTATAAAGAGCTGATACAACAGGGAAGATTTAGATCAAAGGGTGACAACTAGGTTATTTTTATAAATAAAGCTATCTTAAATGTTTTATTGGTATGAAAATCACCTTGAATTATTCTTATATTGTTTCAAGGTATAAATAATTAGTTTGGGGGGTTTTTTTAATTACCCTCTGGAAGGCAGCAAAGGTCCTTCAGGAAAGAAGGAGCAAGCACCAAAGTTTTTATTCAAGTGTGCTCTTCTGAAGGGGACTTATTCTTTTAATGACATTTATGTAATTATCTATATAACTGTTGGTTGTAGTCAGTGGCACTTAGAGAGGTTTAGTGTGACTGTGTCCCAACAGGATGCACATCCACACCCAAAAGTGTCTGCACAAAGGATTTTTAATCCTAGGAAGGCAATTTCTTTCCAGATCACGACAGAATTCAGTCCTTAAATTCTCCTGAGCTGGAGCCCAGGTCAATAATTCACAAGGCAATTAGGCATCCAGGAAAGCCTTCACTCACACACCTCCACATCCCCAGAACGGCTCCTCTCCACAGTTCTGAATAATTGGACTGAATTTTGAAGTGCTTCTGTTTAAAATGGAATGTAACTTCACTTACTGATAAATGATGTCCCTGCTGAACAGAGGGAAAATAATTCTCTCCAGCTTAACAGTGGTCTCAGCTGAGCTGGACTAACTCTGAACTGTTTGGGCAGCAACAGTAGCACAAACAATAAAGGACACCATTCCCGAGGGCTGTTCACGCACCACGGGGATAAACACGGGGATAAGATCTGAGAGAGGGACTTTCTACAAGGGCACGGACTGATGGGACAAAGGGGGATAAATTTAAACTGCCGGAGGGCAGGTTTTTAGATCAGATATGAGGAAGAAATTCCTCCCTGGCTGGGAGGGTGGGGAGGCCCTGGCACAGGTTGCCCAGAGAAGCTGTGGCTGCCCCATCCCTGGAAGCGTCCAAGGCCAGGTTGGAGCAACCTGGGCTAGTGGAAGATGTCCCTGCCCATGGAAAGGCGTGGCACTGGATGGTCTTTAAGGTCCCTTCCAAGGCAAATCATTCCATGATAAAACCAAGCAACTTCTCATAGCTCCAAAACTCATCTACATTCCTCAAACTAACACTTCATCAGCAAAGTTAAAGCTTCATGTCATAAATTCTCTCCGAGTCAGAATGCCCGCATAGCTCCTTCAGGAATGACTTAGCCAAGGCACAGGGATCTGGGAATTCTGTACCACAAGCAATAGCAGAAGCCACTTTTTTTAATTTATACAAATTCACTATGCATCTTTTGCAGCCCAGCAGATTTGAACTAGATATATATATATAAAAACATGATTCCTCAGCTCCAAATCAAAGGTCTCCTCGGAATGTGGAGTGATTTTGCACTGTGAAAACACAGCGTTTTCGTTTTTATATGGGATTATTACCCAAATCAGAACAGCACAGCCAAGTTTCACGGCTTCCCAAACATCAGCCTATAAAAAAAAATTAAATTGCTTTCAATTAACATTATTTTAAAAAAATCAACATATGATACCGACTGTTACCAGACTAATTCAGGAGGAAAATGTTTCCCTGGGACTGTTTTCCAAAGTATCTCCACAGGCAGGCTGCCAGCATAGTTCTGCTAAAAGAGTTGCAACTATTCCATCACAGGTGTTTTGGAACCAGTATCAAAGCAACCGAGCAGCAGTTAAATAAAAGCAGAGGATTCCAGTCAGCAGAGGGATGTTCCTCTACTCATCTTGCTTTGGAAAGCCCCTTCCCTGTGGAAAAGAAGGAAAAAAGAGGAGGCTTCTTCCAGTGTCTCCAAAGTTAATTCATAAAACCTGTGTCCAAACAGCAACAGCAATAAAAACCTGCCCAGATTAGGTAATTTGAGGTATTGGACATGTATAGGGCAGCTGAATATAGGAATTACACCTTTAAGTTATTCAAACCACCATCAACGTTTTCTTGTTTTCCACTACTGAAAAACAAGTCTAAATTATTTTTTCCTCCATGTCACAAGAAAAGACAACGCTTAGAAATTTAAACTCTAAACCAAGTGAAAAAGAAGTTCTCCCTCTGCGAGGTTTGAAAAGTCACACTCAAGCCCACAAATGCTGGTATTACCTGTGCAATATTTGACTTGTGCCCAGAAGCACGTTCACAAACCGTGCAAGATGGGATTAATTCCATGGACAAGGTAAGTATCAACAGGGATTGGCAGTTTATGCTCCATCTGGTCCTGGAAAACAAGTGCAATCCCAGGCCCTGGCACCTGCCAGGCTGGCACTGCGGATCTGTGTCACCAGAGGAACCTCCCTCAAGGATATGAAGTGGATCAAGTGCCATTACACACAAATCCACACTATAAAGGGTTTCCGTATGATTGAAATTTGCCCAAATTAATCTCACTGAGCAAGGGAGAAGAGAATCAAGCTCTGCCTGTCAGTGGTTTGCGAAGCTTGTTGCCTTCTAGGACATTCAGCATAAAGGAATTACAGAATCCCAGAATGGGTTGGGTTGGAAGAGAACTTAAGGATCACCCAGTTCCACCCCCTGCCCTGTGCAGGGACACCTTCCACTAGCCCAGGTTGCTCCAAGCCCCATCCAACCTGGCCTTGGACACTTCCAGGGATCCAGGGGCAGCCACAGCTTCTCTGGGCAACCTGTGCCAGGGCCTCCCCACCCTCCCAGCCAGGAATTCCTTCCCAATATCCCATCTAACCCTGCCCTCCAGCAGTTTGAAATCATTCCCCCTTGTCCTGTCCCTCCATCCCTTGTCCCCAGTCCCTCTCCAGCTCTCCTGGAGCCCCTTTAGGCCCTGGAAGGGGCTCTCAGGTTTCCCTGGAGCCTTCTCTTCTCCGGGTGAACCCCCCCAGCTCTCCCAGCCTGGCTCCAGAGCAGACGGGCTCCAGCACTGGGAGCAGCTCCTCTGGATCTGCTCCAACAGGTCATTCCAACAATTCAGGATTCCCCCCAGTAACACTCCATCAAGTCCTTATAAAGGCTGTCCTTTATTCTCAACTACTTGATGCAAATCCACATTTTCTGTGGGCCCTCACAGCCAGAGTAAAAAAAAAAACAGATTCCTCAGCCCCAAGTTCGACAGTTGCCAACCAAAACTGCCCCTTTCTTCTTCTGCAGAACTGAAGTAATCAAATCAGTCACACAAGACACGAAGAACTGTCATTTTTGGGACCGAACACATAACAAGGCAGAATTACCAACTCAAATTCATCTCCCGTGGAGAAAAGCAGCTGAGAAATAGCGAGGGTTGAACTAAAGCTGTCACTATTTATTAGGGATATACACACAACACAGGGGATGATTTAAATAAAAGAAGAATGAAATCACATACAAAAAAAAAAAAAAACAACACCAGAAAAATGATGCTGGCCATGATTTATTACAGAATTCTCCGATTTCTGAGATTTTAACCCGTAAAACACAAACTTAATCCTGTGTTTGGACCACTGGGCCTTTAATAAAAACCACGTGAATGTGCACAGTCGGCTGAAGCTCCTAAGCACAGGTGGACATAACAAGGCATCCCGGTGTCCCACAGGGAAAAAAAAGGAAAAGCAGATGAAAATTCCCAAGTTAAGGTGAACCAAGACCCTGTGATACCAAAGGTACATCTGTGAAGGGTCATTTTTTTTAAGGATGTTACACAAGAGGTAGAAGTAAGATTTTTTGCAGCGTTCAGACATCCGCAGTTGTTTTACAGAAACGCTTAAAGAAGCTTAAACTGATTCGTTGACCTTTTATTTTACTTTTTTTTATTTTTTTTAAAGCTAAATTATAATTTGACATCTTTCTGGTGGGCCAACTGAGTGGATCAATCCAAAAATCTCCTTCAGGAATATTTCACCAGTAGAGTAACATTGGCTCTTTTAAACAAATGAGTTGGACCAACAGACATGTAAAAAGATACACTTCAGACACCAAACAGTTTATTAAAATATAGACACTATTCATCTTTGTGTATCTGTCATAAAAAATAAAAGGAAACTTATTTTTCCCATCCATATACTGGAAATAGCCTAATTCTGTGAAAAAAAAAAAAAAAGATGCTCATTAAGTTATTACTGTGCATAAACAAGTTATATTTTATACAGTAAAAAAAACGTGAAGCAATCTTTGTCTGGCAATGATTTTTGACTCTGATTTATTCTAACAAGATTTTTTTTTTAATACACTATATGCAAATATTTTGCTTTTTAAAGCCCATTTGGCAACAAGCAAAGAGGATTTATAGCTCCAGTTCCTCAACTGGTTTAGAAGTTGCTCCTAACCTGATACATTTTCAATCTCTAACAGCACAGACACATTAAACACCTTTTTTTTTTTTTGCACCTCTGTAATCAAAGTATTGCTAATGCAGAAAAATAAGGACCTTCCGTTCCATTTAACTGAGAAAACTGATTGGCAAAGTTATTTCATTGAAAAAAAATTACAGATCAGTATCTACCAAAAAAAAAAATAACAGATAAAAAAATCAGACGTCTCAAGTTCCACAAATCAAAAAAAGTGCTGGTGACTGCCACGGATAAACTGCAGGGGAAATAAATCAGTCTTAGCACAGTTCAGGCTCTGTTTCCCTTGAAGCGGGACAGGATAAAACGAGGTGCAAAAATTCCCAGGAATCCCCCAGTTTGGCCCCGGTTTCTGCAGTAGGTCCGTTCCTCAGCTTTAAGAGAAAGCAACATTATCCTGGCTAATTCCAAGGAGTGGAAAACCTCATAAAAAAGGTTGGGAACTCATCCTTCCCGAGTTTCTGGGGAACAAATGTCGAAGGTGAACCACAAGCTGGGTTTTACAAAGAGCTGCTTGAACTGGGGGTTCAACCGGTGAAGCAGCAAAGCCAGACCAGGGCAGAAATCTCTTAAAGCTGTGGCTCCAACAGAAATAGGACCATGCTCAGCCTAATTATTGAAAAATAATAATTAAAATATAGATTCCGAAGTCAACCGCCCTCACGCTGACTGATGTGAAGTGTTCCCTTCCCCTGTTCAATAATAACCTACAAATGTGGAGAGTGAAACGATCAGCAAACTCAAGTCCTTCCACTTTAACGACTCTCTTAGGAAAAAAATAAATAAACCTGGAGAAGACTGTGGCCATAAAGAATTTAAAAGTTAGTTTTACAGCTACATCACGCCAAAGAAATAAAAAAAAAAAAAAAAGATATAAAGAACAAAATCCCCAAACCCACTGCTTTGGGTTGTGCCAACGTGCAGCATTTTGACATTGCAGCTCCCAAATAAAGGGGCCAAAAAAAAAAAAACCACCAGCTCCCAGAGCAGGTAAAAATAGAGCTTTAAAAAAAAAATAAACACACAGGCTTAAGGTCTGTTTGTTGCATAATCTTTACAGCATTTAAACAAAAACAAATAAAAAAATCCAGCTTCCTACAGAATGAGAGCTACGACTTCTGAAGTCATTGAGCAGCGCGTCTGTGAATATCCCACTGAGCAAAGCTGGGTGTTTGTCACTGGAGGAAGAACAGATTTAAACCCCAAACAAACGGATTTTGTGCTCAGAAGATGACAAAAGGCAAGGAGTACTAAGTCTAGAAAAGCTGAGCTTGAATCCTACCTCGTTCTCTCCCCTGACAGGAGCAGCTGGGAGACGTAATGATCCTGATCCCAGAGGGAGCACCAGACCCCTTGGCTTGAGCCTGCTGTTCCCAAGCCCCCTCCCAGACCCTCAAGCTGGGACACAGCTGAATTCCACGTGATTAAAACACACGTGGGTGGAAGGATGACTTCCAGAGAGGGACAGGAACGAGCCAACTCTGCCACAAGGCTCAGCAGCACATGGCAGAAGGGAATCCCTATTTAAGCAAAGACAGATTCCCACCCCCGTCACACCCTTCTGGCCACGGGAGTCACACAGAGGAGTGACCCTCCCCACTGGAATTAAGATTCCCAGTGTTTCCTTCCTTCTTGGAGCTCCCCTTTCCCCCATTTATATCCCCAAGCAGAAAGGGAGGTGGCCAGGGCTGCAGATCAAACACAGTCCCAGGAAGTTGTTGCGCTCATGGCACCCCTGCAAAAAACACACAGGAAAGCCAGGGAGCTTCCCACAAAAACCTGGAGTATCCCCACACTTCCCTGAAAAGGCAACTACCTCAGCAAAGCCTCCCACTTGCATAATCTCCATCTTAAGCCATTTATTTCACCAAAGGAAAAAAAGGTGCCAGGAACAAGCATAAGAGACTTATTACAAACTAGAGCAGCAGTTTCCAAGCCAAAAGGCAAATAATTCCCAAATTATGCCTATCCAGATGCAGACAAAAAGGATTGGTAGTGGGTCTAAATACCACCAGCAAACAATATTCAGTGTGGAAGGAAAAAAAATCCAATAGCAGCAGTTTGGGAATTAAGCCTCACAGACTCCTGAAAAGGCCACAGCAAGACAGGCACCACGAACTTAAATAACCCCCCTTCATGCTGCTCTAATGAAAACAACGAATTAATACCAATTTCTGGGGTTTACTTTCTAAAAATACCATCAGAGGAATTTAACTGCCAGAGGGACCCTGTGGGTACAGAAGAAAAACAGAGATACAAAACCTATAACCAGAAAAAAAAACAACCCCAGAGTTCTTCCCCTGCTGTGGCCTCTCTTCTGTGAATTAATAAGGCTGGATCACCAGAAGCCTCCAGTTATTTATAAATAAACAATCACAATTCTTAAGTCTGTGTTGTACAGGACTATCGATTTGGGATTTTTAAAGCATTAAAGATTCACTGTCACCTATCAAATCACACCCTGATAATAGCCCTGACTTAAGAAGGGACTCTAAGGACCCTGCTTGCTTAAACTGGAGCAACCACTGCTCCCAGGACTGGCTGCATCCAAAAATTTAAACTGTATAAATCAAAGCAGGGGAAAACCCCCAAAAAATTAAATCTCAGAAGAGCTGAGAGGGGTGGGGTGGGAGGAAATGGAGAAGGGAATAAAGTAAGTTCTACCTGATTGCTTCTCAAAATGGGGAAAGGAGGGTTTTTTATTCCCTAAAATCAAACCTAACTCCAAACCAAAAGCAGCTCTCTGGCTTAAGTGTGACCTAAACCCTCGACCTCTGCTTCCCCTGAAGTCAGTAGCAGTTAGTCCCTAAAACCACAGGCAAAATTCAAACCTAAAATCCAAGCCAAAACCACCTCCCTGGCTTAAGTGTGACCTAAAACCTCAACCCTGCTTCCCTCTAAGTCAGGAACAATTAGCTCCTAAAACCACACGAGCATTACACTCGTACTTATCCATACCAAAAATTCAGTGCAAGGCTGACAGAATTTGTACCTCGTTGACAAATTAACCACCAGGCAGCAAAAATAACGTCGTGAACAACAGAGCTGCTGCAACTCCAGGCGCTGCTTTACAAAATACAGTGTTTTTCCCTTCCCAAAAAAAAAAAAAAAAAAAA
>VZRE01004328.1:1636-24021 GCA_013396775.1 Cephalopterus ornatus | reverse complement strand
CAACAGAACTGAAGCGTTCTGAAGCGAGAACTGAAGGCAAGTCTTAGGTCTGATGCTGCCCCTGAGCAAATCAGTTAAAAAAAAAAACTGAAAAAGGGGCACAAAAATCCTTTTTAGGTAGAGACCTGGAGTTTTTCTGAAGAAAACAGAGCGAGGCCAAGTGAAACCCGAGCGTGTGCTGGGGTGGGGGGGGATTTGTAAGGGCATGACAAGGAACATCTGACACTGGCACACGAGACCCGGGGTGACAACATTCTACAGCCACTTAAAGAGCCCCAAACCGGCCGGTCTAATGAGTGCAATTACCTTAATTAACAGTGGGTGTTAATTAGAGTCCAGTTCGGCCAGGCTGGGAACCCTTTAACATGCGATTTTAAACTGCAAATTGGAAACAGAAGCTGTTTAGCATTTTGGGAAAATGAGGCTGTTAAAGGCACATTAGCTACGAACCAATTAAGACCAGGTTCCTTCACAACGTTAATTAACAGTAATAACACAATAAGGACCCACTATGCCCTACACATTCACCATAAAACCACCCCACAAGTTGTTCTGTAAACAAAAAAGCTGATCCAGGCTTGCCAAGCCCCATTTCCCATCGCCACAATAACGGTAATTAAACCACAAAATCATCCATGAACTGAAACACCGGGAGCTCCGCTTGTCAGCTGGGGGTTACTTCCTTTCACAAACACAAATTTGACCTTGTTAAATCAGTCTGTGCAAATAAACTGCAAGCGCACACAGAAAACTCACACTCAGATAACTGTTACCTGTTTTTTAGGCTAAGGCTGAAAACACATTAAAGTTGAACTCACTTTCTTTAGAGGGAAAAAAGAAAAATCCCCATTATCTTGCTACACTAATAATCTGATTTCTACCTACTTCTGCTTTTCAACTGTGCTCAGTGGATTACAATGTGTAAGTTTTTGCTGTGAGTTTCCATGCTGCTGCCGCCTCAATACAGTTGTAAGGATGGCACTGTTGAGACAAAATCTGCTCTAGGAACATCCACGGAGCCAAAACTACACATTTGGAACGTTTTGCAAGTACACAGATATGGAAACAGCTCTCTAGTTATCCACAAAACGCCGAATTCCACACTGAACACTATGTAACACAAAAATCTTCATTTTTGCCTTTCGAACTCCGCTTATATCACCAACTTAATTCAATTTTTCAAATAAGAACTGCTCTCCAAACCATATCTACTGATACTTAAGAGCCTTAATTGATTATTAGTATATGTTAAGAGACAGTGTAACAGTAAGTTAAAGCATTAAAATATTCCTAAGTGCCCTAAGAACACACCTGGAATTACTCATTCTTTGCTAATTCTCACCCTGAACATCCACACTCTGATTGTCTAAGCCACAGAACGGAGACTAAAGTAACAGCAATTAAATGTATCAAGTCATTCACACCAAAAAAATAATCAGTTAAATAGCTTTGGTAACCTAGTACATAGTTAGCTTTGTGTAAATATTTTGCAAACGTCCCTTCACCAAAAAAAAAATAAATTCCTAAATGCTATGTGTATATTTATATAATAATACAGAGAGTTCCTGAGTAAATCGTTAAATCTGATTATTCAGAGGATTTGGCAAAATATTTAACTTTATATTACTAAAATAGAATTTTAAATAAACATTCAATGAACACATTAAAATAAATACGGAATGTGTCTGAAAAAACATTATAGTACCATGAACTTAATTAAAAAATTGTTTGTTATTAATATAAGTGCATACTATTTTATATAGTTACTGGGTTTTAACCCACTGAGGAAACAATAAATCAAATTTCTAATCCTGAGTGACAGTTTTCTATCACCTGCTAACGTGTACCCCAATGCAGTACACGCTGCAAAGCTACAAAATCCTTTTTTTCATGGAAAAATTGAAGTGGACTGTGCTACAGGAAAGCTCAGTTCACACTGGTTTAGCTAGAAACCCAACTGGCAGCACAACTGCTGAAGCATCTCACACAGCCAACGTTAAACACTGATCGCTCTTGTCAAAATTAGCGACAACCTGGGTGACCTGACTCCCAAAAACACAGGAGTGTGGAGTGCTCCTGGCAGAGTGACGGGATGCAAACTACTTGGTGATCACTTTGGCTCTTAAAGTAGCTATATTATGGTGCAAAAAAAAAAGCCCAAAACACAAAAACCTGAATAATTATTAAGTACCTTTAAACGTGCAAAATTACCTCATTAACAAAAAAAATGGAGAATTAAGTTCTACCACCCTCTGGTTTCTCAGGTGACTGAGACTCACAGAGCTTTGGAAAAGCACACAAGGGAGTGCTCAGCTGTTGTTTAGCTCCTCTCATCATCGGAATTCCTACCGCAACACCGGCGATATTAAAACCGCATTAACGCTGCAACAAGAAGTGTCTCTCAACACCAGAATCACAGCAACAGAACTGCAGCACTGACCAGGCACATTAATTACCCCTTTGGCTTTCTCACATCCTACCAGAACCCCCTTCCACGGTGCTGTGCAGGACCCCGAGCCCTTCCCTCCCCGTCCTCAGCCTCTCCCTCCTGTCGCCACTATTATTTGCCGTTATCCCACAGTCCTCGCGGGTCCCTCGGGCTTGTCTTGCTCCAGCTCCACGCTGCTCTTTTCTTGTGTGCTTGTGCTCGGAGGAGAAAGCTCCTGCGATGCCCTTGGAACAGCTCCTTGTTTCTCCGGCCCACCCGGAGCGTTTTTCGGCCAAGTCATCTGTGCCGCGCACCAGAGCGCGGTGCGAGCCCGGCGCGTGGCCCCGGCCAGAGCCCTGACGGCAGCTGCCAGAGCCAGGACATCTGCAACAGAAAAACCATCTTAGATCAGCGTGCAAGCCTGGGAACGTTAAAAAAAAAGTGATTCAGCTCATCTCCTCGAGCAAAGTGTGCTGAAGAAGCGGCTGAGCCGCGTTGGCTGAACCCCGTCGGCTGCTGTTCTTCTCTGGCAAAGGGCAGCCACAACACCTCACGCTCATTGTGGCTGTGCAAAAAGGGTCTGAAGTGTTGGTGGCCAACTGGTTGGCTGCAGGCAGTTTCTGGGTGGATCTCCACCCCCGGCAGGGAAGGACCATCCCAAAGACAGCGCTTTTATTGACCAAAGTGAGCGTTCCCTAAGATCCGGTCAAATAGGGAGATAAAATCCTAAAGTAGCTCCACAAGTGATTTTGTTGCTTTGTAACTGGGAGTTGTGCAAGGCCAGACACTAAACCTGCCCGTTTCTACCCAAAACTGCTGATGTTTTTACTCTTCGGACACAGATTGTTGACTAGATCTGGGATTAAGTGGATCAAGCTGCACTTGGACTTCTCTGGGAAGTTTAGGAAGCGAGAGGGGTCTCAAAGTTTGTGACTCAAGATGATGATACAACAATCCACTGTAACAGATGATAGAGCTGTTATTTAGAGACTATATTGGCAATATTTAGAGACTGCATTGGCAATAAATCTAACCATAATCATCCACAGAACCACTGTGTCCTACTTCTCGTGCCTGGCCAAAAACCTTCCTTCCACTACTCCTGAGTTATATGCCAGGGGTTAATGTCACATGACACAATTTCAGGGGTTCTTTCAGGACTCATGTTTGCACACAGGACTATTATTTTAAGGATTTGACATCGTGCTTGACACCTGAATTATAAGAGGAAAACATTTTGACTCTCTTTACAGCCTGTCTTTCCCTTCGAACAAGGAAGAACTACCCTTTGCTGGAAGCCAAAGGAACATCTCTGTCCTCTCCACTGCAGCAGCAGGAAGCGCATCCCCTCTTTGGAAATCATTTTCTGAAGAAAAATAAAGTTATCTTTACTCCCAAACCCTAAAATCCTACATGTAACACCTCTACTGCTGCTACAGGTTCCTCCGGCTTTACTTCAGCAGAATTTGGAATGTAATTTCTGGTGTATTTGTGATTTAGATAAGGTAGACAGACATAATTAATTAACATAATCCCAGTAAACTTATTTTTTTAACTTTATAAGCTGAACAGAAAAGAAAAGTACAGCAGTACCACTAAAAAAAAAAAAAAAATTCTACTTGCTTAAAAACAAGTATATTTTTACTTTCAGGACAGTGACTTATGGTTATATAATATCACCGAATAATTTTTACAGCTCTCTTAGTCAAGAGGAAAACATTTCGAAGCGTTTAAACCACTAACAGAAAACCAAAAAAGTGCAATAGATCTCAAAGTAACTTAAAGGCTTAAAAAGTAACAAGTGTGTATTTACAAGCTTTCTTTTGCTGGAGCGGCAAGAATTGCTGCACGTTCCAAACTGGCGTGTTTTAAATTGAGCACGTTCACAATTAAACCTCTGCCAAAGCTTTTTTGGGGCCCCAGGGATGGGGAGCAGGTACCTTTCTCGTGACTGGAGCGTGGCGCTCTCTGGGGATTAGCAGCGTTAACGATCTCATCCTTCCGGCGGGCCCGTGTTCCACGGATGGCTTCCACGTGCTGCTCCAAGGCCGTGGATATGTTCCTGTGCACGGGGGCACCA
Source organism: Cephalopterus ornatus (assembly GCA_013396775.1). Taxonomy (NCBI): domain Eukaryota; kingdom Metazoa; phylum Chordata; class Aves; order Passeriformes; family Cotingidae; genus Cephalopterus; species Cephalopterus ornatus. The sequence continues at coordinate 19,513 of VZRE01004328.1, read as the reverse complement.
CGAAGCCTCTCCATTGTTCCTATTAACGTGGCCACCTGCCAGGAAACAACCAAAAAATCGTTCGGTATTTATTAAAAAAAAAAAAAAGTCTCCCTTGAAACAAATAGTGCAGAAATTGCAGCTCCACGAGGCCTACCCTGGCTTGTTCCCGCGACTGGTCGACGATCAGACGATCCACTCGGGATGGGTTGGCAGGGAGCCGGGACACAGGGGCGTTGCTGGAGCTGGATATGCACTTTCCTGGGAAGTGTCTTGCAAGGTCAGCTTCAGTCTGAAAGGAAAATGAATATCCAGCGTAAGCATTTGAAATTAAGTCCACATGACAATGCGTTTCGGGGGTTGTTTAGAATTATCAAGTACGTTGGAAGCGCACTTCCCATCTTTGCTTTTGGCTGCATCTACTGGAAAAATGTTTCCAAGTTATCAGAGAATTCTAGAATGGTTTGGGTTGAAAAAGGCCTTAAAGATCATCTCGTTCCAATCTTACAATCACAGAGAATCAACTGGGTTGGAAGAGACCTCTGAGATCATTAAGTCCAACCCTTGATCCAACCCCGCCGTGGTTCCCAGCCCATGGCACTGATGCCACATCCAGTGTCACCTTAAACACCTCCAGGGATGGTGACTCCAATCCCTCACTGGGCAGCCCATTCCAATGTCTCCAACTCTCTCTGGAAAAAATTTTTTCCTAATATTCAAGCCCCCTTGCCATGGGCAGGGACATCTTCCACCATCCCAGGTTGCTCCAAGCCTCATCCAACCTGGCCTTGGACACTTCCAGGGATGGGGCAGCCACAGCTTCTCTGGGCAACTTATGCCAGGGCCTCCCCACCCTCACAGCCAAGAATTTCTTCCTAAATCTAATCTGACCCTGCCCTCTTTTGGTTTAAAGCCATTACCCCTTGTCCCATCACTCCATCAGAGTCCCTCTCGAGCTTCCTTGCAGGAATATTTCCCAAATTCAGCTCTCTCTCAGATTACAATGCTCAGTGGCAGGGAGTCCGGCCACAGAGGTCTTAATCGAGCTGGATACGTGTTTTTGTGGGAAGTGAGAACCAACCTGTACTTTATTTTAACCAATCTCAGACAGAGACCCAGGCAAAAGAAATTCTCGTGTAGCACCCAAGGAATAGGCACTGGAGGACGTGGTTTAGTGGTGAACGTGGTGGTGCTGGTTGATGGTTGGGCTTGATGATCTTAAAGGCCTTTTCTAACCTTAATGATTCTGCAATTCTATGAATTTAAACTCAATGGCTCTCACTGCATCTCTCAAATGTCACATACTGTGATTATTAAAACAAGGAAACAGGTGATCACAGCAGCATAAATTGTATCTGAAGTTCATCAAGATTCACTCAGATTTAACAAACTTACATCAGCTCTGAAAAATTATTAATACAGCTGCCAAACTCCATGTTGAGAAAGACCACTTCTAAAACAGTGACTAAACATCACCAAACCTATTTTTGGAGAGGAACTTCTTACACTTGGGAGTAAAAAATGATACAACCACAGTAGATTCCCTGTCTCATTCCTTCTTCAGTGTACAATGGACACAGGAGAGAGGGCCCAGGTGCCACCCTTGTAGCAGTTCAAGGCAAGGTTAAGCCCACATTCCCGCTACGTACATTCCTACTGCAAATATGTGCTCAAGTCCCTTGCTTTCTGCTTTACTGACACTTCCACATTATTTAGTCTCTGCCCTCACCTAACTAAGATTACAAGAGCTCACTGACTCCACCTCCTCTCATCTCAGAAGCCTGAGAGGCATCCGGGGGAAAAAAAAAAAAAAAAATCAGATGGTAAAAGAGTCACGGATTCATGTAACACCACCAGGTATTTAAGGATCACAACTAATAAGTAATTAACTAATTGATCTGCACATTTAATACTGCAGGCAACTCCAAAGAGACAACTGGTAAAACAAAGGTATCTGCAGGTGGAGTGTGTAACTCCAAAAAGGGCTGAGGAAGCCCAAGCAGATCATTAGGATAAAACTGGATCTCATGGAACACACCAGATTAAGTGAGTCAGTTAAATCCCTTTAATTATTAAGCACGTGGTATGAGGATAAACAATCTTCCTTTAATCATGAAATAAAAAAATAAAGAGATAAAACCTATGATTTGGTCTTCCCAAATGACTTAATTGACACAAATCCTGCCTGGAAGCAGGTCTGGAACAGCCTTCTTTGCCACAACAGAAAGCAGGAGAGTTTCTGAAAACACTGGAGCAGGAATCACCATCACCCTTTCCCACTTGCAGAGAATTCCTAGAAGACCAGACAGGCAGAGAGGAGTCTTGTATAGGGGCATCCATGAGAGAACAACACAAGCAGTTCTATTTACACCTCCAGGAGTCCATTAGCAAGGTCTCACAACAGATGTTGGAAAGAAAAAGGTGTTCTCCAGAGGTCCAGTCTGGTCAGACACCTGTCTCCTGATCAGACCAGGAGTCTTCTCCAAAGTGGAAGAAACAGTCAGGCTCAGAGTACCGTTAGGAGAGCAATTATTGACAATTTAGTTTCTGATGTCTGGCATGGAATTCAGAGATCTGAATCCTCTTGGGATTCTGCCCCTTTATCATTCCCACTTATCAGCAGCGTGATCCCTCCCTGACAACAGCTCTCAGCAGGAGAGTTTGAGGCAGGAAAGTGACTGTAATAAGAGCAATTTCCTTTGGGAGAGGGCACACACACTCAAGACACTGTAGGCTTTGCCCAGGATCAGTTGCTTGAATTTTCTATATTACTAGAACCAAAGATTTAGTACAATAAGAAACCAAAAGGGAAAGACATAACTACAACATTGACAGTAAAAGAAAAACAACATGGAGCCAAAACAATCAACAACAAAACAAAAAGCCAACCAAAGAAGAAACACTTAAGTTTTCTCTTTCTTCATATGATTTGAAACCAATCAAAGTTCTCATCAGGAGTTATTACCAGTTGGGTTTTACCTTCTTCCTCTCCTTCTCCAAAGCTCTCCACTGCTCGTAACACTCCTCCAGTCGGACGTGAAGCTCGTTAGCGGGTCCACTGCGGTTCCTTGGGGGTCTGTACTTGTTCAAAGGGGCTGGGAAGGCAAAGTAGGGTGCAGCCACGTCCCCACAGAACAGGTCGTTGAGGAAGGGGCTCAAGGGGCTAAAGTCGTCGCAGTGAAAAAGGTCCACAAGTTCTGAGAAGGGAAACGGCGACGGGGGAAACCCCAAATTATTTGCTGGTGGAAGTAGGTGGTGGTTAAACAGAGGCAGGCTGGGATTTTGCTTAAAATCAGACATTAATGGGAAAGGAGGAAGAAAAGCAGGATTGATAAAGTCTGACAGGCTGCCACCGTTCTGTTCGTGCCTTTTTGGGAACATACTGAAGGGGGGGCGGTTTGGGGCGGTACATCCCAAATGAGGAATCCAATTCCTTCTGCCTCTTCTGTCATCTTTATTGCAGTTTTCCTGGGTCTGCTTTTTTGGAAACCTGTGGTATTTCTCAGGGTCTTCACTCACAGCCTTCTGCTGCATTAACCAGTCAGGTGAGGAACTAACAGGGAATTTATGGTACAGCCCCTCCTTATTAGTCAGTGAATCCTGCTGGGACTGCCCAACGGGTTTCATCTGCTTCTGGTTCTCTGAGGTGAAGTCAGAAAGCCCAAAATTATTAGAAAAACCATTTGATATTTGTAACCTTCCGTCTTTCCCAGGAGGGAGGACAGGTAGGAGCTGTGAGTAGTAAGAGGACTGATGGGTGGGAGAACCCCCAGACATGGTTGAAACCCCCGAGGACGACTGCGGACTTGTGACCCGTTTTCCATATGGAATATCCAATCCAGCTGCCAGACCTTTCCCATTCAGCCACGCACATTCATGGTATGATGAATAACTCCCATTCTGCACAGCGTTTTTCACAGATAAATCATACTCTGCTACTTCGGGAGAGAATTCTTTCAGGCCAACATTAATCTTACATTCATTATTATTAAAAGCGTTCCCCGAAGGAAAGCCACGATGGCCATTTTGCACGTGGGTTTCCTGGGGTTTTCCGGCTGTTTCTCCAGGGAATTTATTTTCATTAGGGGCTTGATTGAAAAAATATAGTGATGGATGGAGAGCTGACTGCGGTTTGCGAGCGGCTGCAACGTTTTCGTATCTTTTAGAAAGCCAGTGGTTGTCCTGGGATACTTTATCCCAAGAGTTATCAAAGGGCTGTTGGGAAAGATCAGGGAAACACTTAGCTTGTTCTTGAGCATAATTTTTCGGGGCTCTTCCTCTTGCCCTTTCGCTTTTCCAACACTCCTTCTCAGCATGAGTGCCTTCCTTCAGTCTGCTCTGAGAAGAAAAAGGGCCAAAACCGGAGCCGAATTTTTCAGAGTCCCCATTGAGCCTCCCGTGGTCGTAGCCACGCAAGTGCTGATTCAAGTTCAGCCCGCGAAACGAAAACCCTTCCTGGTGAATCCCGGCGTTATTATCCCGTAAGGGGGAATTTTCAGGGCAGCTGTTCCTCGGGACGTTGCCAGGCTGAGGGCGAGGGCCAGGGGGAGAGAGCCAAGGCTCAACGAGCTGGAGATCCTCCAAACCCCTGTGCAACATCTCCACATCAGGAGGCTTCTGCAGCTGCTCCTGGGGGCAGCTCTGCGTCCTCCCCACCAGGTTCGGGAAATCCCTGCTTTCCACAGGGCGCTTCGCCGGGAATTCCCCTTTGCTGCCAAGGTCAGGCGCCCACATGGGGGGAAACAGCCTTGAAAGAGAATTCCTGTAACAAAGTTAAGCATTTCATTTTTATTTATTTCTTTTATTTAATTATTTTAAACATTTCTTAAATTAAACAGTTCACACACCATGGTTATTCCCCCTCCACTACACGTCTTTCCCATTACATCGTTGGCCAACCATACACAGCTTTCCTCAGAAAAACAAAATAAAGGAGAGAAATATTCCCACTGCAGTTGAGGAGACGGTCTGTGAAATCTGACTACCAACACTGTTCTCTGCTGTTTATTATACATATATGTCAGAACTACCAAGTTTACTTGGATTTATTAGATATTTTATATTCCTCTATTCAGTCAATTCCCTACTGGTTAAAATTAATCATATTTTTTTCCTCCCCAAAGGCTGTAAAGCTGATGGAAGACATTGGAAAATTTGAATTTCTAACAGTTTATTGCCTTTTTTTTTTTTTTTTTACTGGCAAGTAAAAACACTTCCACATTTTAAGGGAATTCATAAGGCCTTCATTACTGAACCCTGAAATAATGAAAAATGGGTATCACATCTGTGTGACAATGGGCATAAAAAACACCACAGGAATTTTAAGAGCTTTCAGAACAAACTTACCAGTCTGTAACTGGTTCAGGCTTGTTTGGCTCCTCTAAAATGCTTGACACCAGCCCAAACACATCAGGGCCGTTGCCAGAATAAGAAAGATTTATTGGTGCCCTGAAAACAAACAAATAAATAAAAGCTTAGATAAATAAGTCTTTTTTTCTCCTAAACAAGTCAGGCAAAAGGAAAAGCAAAGTATAAAACCTTTAATTTATTTTAGCAGCATCTGCTAGTTTGAAATTTGAATTTAGCATATCCTCAGCACCCACACACAGAAATCTCTTCCTGTGTCTGTGAATTCTACAGCCTAAGAGAAGTAGAACAATTTTCTTCACTTCTTGCTTCACCAGAGACTTCCCAAGCTGTCAAGTGAAGAGACTGGAGCAATAAAGGATTTCCCTCTCTTTCCAAGAAACAACTATTTCACACACATTCCTTCAAACCTTGACTGGTCTTGTTGAGAGGATAAACTCAACCAACATTCTCAAAGTCTTGGGGATCGTCATTCATCTACTTCTGCAATTCAAGAACTATTATTTTAATCTCAAAAAAAAAAATAAAAAAAGAAGTTATACTTAAATTGAGCCACTTTTTAATGCCATGTCAGAAATAACTTTATCAGGAATATTTACTGAAGTTACGATGAACACCAGAGGTCTTCAACCATCACCAGTCTTACACAAGCCCAGCTGTTCCTTCAGGTGTAAAATGAGTTCTCCAAGAGCTGCCTGTGCTGACACTCGACCCTTACTCAGAAATCAGTTAAAATATAACACTACAAGGTCTCCCTTCCCTGTAACACACCTTGTTTTGCTCTAATAAAGGTCACTCACCAGCCTGTGGTCACTGAGCTGATCCCTCTCAGTGTCCCTGGAAGGTCTTCCCTGGTGTCAGCTCATCCAAACTACATCATCTGCTGATGCTGCCACATAATTACTCACTAATTTCGCTGATCAACAGAGACCATAAAATGTGGGATAAACTATTAAGACAATCACTTCGTTAATCTCTTGCTACCGTAAAAGTAAGCCACTTACTGGCTTTTAAGTCCTCATCACGTTTTGACTTTTACCTCTATTACTCCGTTTCCCTCCGTAAGGAATCCGGTCTGAGTGATTTTATTTAGGATATACAAAAGTGAAAAGACTCCTGAAAGTGTTTTATAAATACAAAACTTTTACTTGGTGAGAATCTCTTCTGTGTCTTGGTGAAATAGCAAATTTTTCTCTTTTTTCCTCTTTTCCTTAAAGGAGACCTCAAGGAACACTGAATATCTCAGAATGGATGTAGACATGGATTATCATTAACAGACAAGTACTATTTAATTTAACTCAATTCCTTTTTTTTAAAAAAGCTACCTTGCAATAATCTAAGAGCTGATTTTAAGGAAATACTGAATATTTTACTTAGAAGATTGTCACTCTGTGCTTAAACTTAACACTTAAAGCTTAAAGTGTGACACTTTCCAGGGAGGACTAGCCAAAAAAAAAAAATTAGTTTTTCTGCATTATGTGTCTTCCTTAACTGTTACCTTTCAGCACCTTGTGAACCAGTGGACTCTCATTTCTCCCCATCTCAGATTTCATCTTTATTAGGAAAGTGATTAAAAAAACCACAGAGAGGTTCTAGAAATACTCTCTAGAAAGGCATCACCAGAGTGCCAAAAGCTGCTGTGCCAGTCTGTACCAACCAACCCCCCAAAAAAGCAATATCATATTGCCATCATTTGGCACGAAGAAGGAAAGGACGGAGGGGGAAGCCCAACATAAAAACATCATTTATTGCATTTCTAAGGCTGGAAGAATTTCAGTGAGACAATTTTAATTGCTGTCCACGAGCCACGAATTGATCAGGAAGAACGAGAGAGCCAATTATTTCAGTGGGTGCTCCCTGGTTACTGCCATCATTCCCTGTTCCTTGCAACCCTCATCTACGATTTTATAGAAATAATTCCCCTGGAGAGTAAAGGAAAAAAAAACCCAAAAAAAAAAAAAAAAAAAAAAAAAAACAAACCAAAAAGGAGTTTTATTTGCTCTCCACTCCCAGGGAAGCTTTCAAACCCCTGTCCAGCCTTCTCTGCACCATTAATAATTTTACTGCATTAAAGTTGGTTGATCAGAGGTGCCCCCAACACCAAGAGCTGGACTTGGGCAGAGTAAATTTCTCCATAAAAATGTTCTGTGGCTTAAGCACCAAAGACCCTTTGCATTCATTCAGCATCCAGAAGCGCAAAATTATAGGGTTTTTTTAATATATAAAAATCAAACTTGAGTGCATCCTACCAAGGACACAACAAGCCACCAGGCTGATATATTTTCAGGAGTAGCTGTAGCATATTTATGCTTTCAGCAGCACAGGCACCACTTACACTTGGACTTGTTTCTAACACTCCCCACGTTCCAGGAAATAACCTACATTCTCAAGCACGAAATCACGATCTGTGGTACTCAGGGGTGGGGAGGCACTGTTAGGAGAGTGGGATTTTCCTTAAGGAGTTTTCCATGGCATATAGGATTTTCCCATTTTGATCCCCAAATGTGGTATTCCTTCCAAACTTTCAGATGCTTTTACAGGTCAACACACATCTACACACACACACATTTTTTTTCCCCCTACAACCTCTATAATAACTAACAAAAAACTTACTGAGTTTCTTAGTTATCCCATAAACTCTCCCTAAAAAAAAGAAATTTGGAATCCTGTTTACTCTGCTCCACAACAATCCCAGTGGTTCCAGATCCCAGCAGGAATGCTCATACCTTTTCCTTGTGCAGTCCTGAAAAGCAGTTTTTGAGCCCACCTCCTCGCCACATCCCAACCAGTCGCTGCACAGCCGGGAAGACTCCAGGGGTGGGGGGGTATTGGGAACAGCTCCTAATAACGGGGAAAATAACTGAGCGTCCATTGTTTGGTTCTTGCTGTTTGCCTGTGTCGGAAAGAGAAGGGAATATTTTTGTTATTAAGTGTTTCTGTAAAGGAGCAGCAAAGGCAACACAGCAAAGCCTTGCTCTTATTTCTTGAGCTAAGTAATTATTTAGGCAAAATGAAGCATCGCTGGCATAAAAGGATGAAGTCTAAACCACATTCCCTCCCTTCAGTTCGAAGCTGACAAATGCGTGTGTCTTCTAAAAATAAATAATAAAAATGACTTACTACACAATAACAGGAATTCTCCACAGATTTCACATTGTAGGTGTTGGGGCGCCACATTCACGAGCTCAGACCCTTCTGTTCTCTGTGACTGGAAATGCACACGGCACAGGCAAACACATCCCCGCTGGAAAAACAAAGGGAAGGGCAATTATCCCACTTCTATCCCTGAAAACACAAACTATCCCCAAGAGGAGGAAAGCAGGGAGGGACACCTTTGAATTCCACAGAGCAAAGCGTGGGTAAGAAAAGTAACTCAGCTTTAACTGCTGCTCCAGAATTATTACAAATAAATTATTTACTCAAACATTATTTATGCCAAGAAAGGTTGGAGCAGGTGATAGTTGAGGTCACTTGCAACATGGAATTCTGTGCATTTAGGTTTGGGGTTTTTGTTTTTGCTTATTACAAATCCTTGGTCAAACCTTGGTTTAGTGAAAGCTGTCATGGACTGGGAAGATCTCCCTTCCCTTGGGTATTGTTTGAAGGGGTAGTAAAGAAATATTCCCTGGCCAGGTGTGCTCCTGCCACAAGCAGAACAATCCCTCAAGGAATTTTTTTGAAAAAAAAAAAAACACAACCAAAAAACCCAAAAAAACCAAACAAACAAAAATAAATAAACCACTTACACTGAGGGGTCATCACTCACTATAAACTGGTCTTACACATCCAAACAAATCCCTATTAAATAACAGAATTAGAGGTACTAGAAACTTGTAAGAGGCTGCACAAGTATTCTGTAAAATTCCATGCAAACACACTATCAATATTTTATATCATTTTATATCGTTATTTATATCATTTAAATAACAAAATAATGACTTCCTGGCCCAGGGACCAAATGGCACCACACAGCTCGAGTCACACAGGTGGATTCTCACCCTGCAGAAGAAGAGGAGGGTGGGACCCACATTTTGTGCTCCAAAAGACTCCTGAATCACACACAAGTAATGTTTAGGAAAGCAGCAGCTGACCAAGGCTGAAATTCCAGGAAAAATTTATCAGTATCAACAACCACAGAGGCCAAAGCCTGAGCCCGGGTCTTGTTTAGACTAAAAGGGAGCAACACGCAGAGATAAATTCTGCTCCTTGGCCAGGGTATAAAATACTCCTGCACAGATTAAAAATAGGATCGGTAAGGAATGGATTTATCTTTTATTTTCAGAGCCATTAATCACTGCTAATGTGAGTTGTGCAGGACAGTGTGTCTGAGGATCAGGAGATGAGGTACTTCATGTACCTGAGATACAGCCTTGGCACTTCTGAAACAGCAGAGCCTGTCCTTCCACCCAGTTAAACACAAGTTCTCCTCTGGGACTTACAGGAGAACTAATAACAACTTACAGTAAAAGAAAAAAAAAAAAATCCCTCAGAATTCCAGCATTGAAAAAAAAAAAAGAAACACAGCAAATGAAGCGCTGCCTCAAAAAAAATTAAAAAAAAAAATCATCAAATTATGGCAATTACAGTCTTCAGCAGGGCTTTTATTTTATCCTTCCCACCCTGCAAATCCTGGGAAAGCTGCTGCTCTCACTAAGTTATCTCTCAAAACAATAAAAACCCCACATCTAAAACCCAGGTAGGTTATCAGGATGGACTTTTTTTTTTTTTTTCTTTCAAAGCATAACGAGGCACAGCTTCTGTTTGCTCCTGAAAAATAAAAGTGTCCATGTACTAAACCCTCTCCCTGCATATGAAACTGGACATACTTTTCCCCAAGACATACAACATTTATTAGTCACATCTTCAAATGCACACAGGGGATTTTCAACCTGTGCAAGAAGCTCATCACAACAAAGGAGTGAGCAAACACAAGTATCTACCAAATACAGTCACTATTTCCAAAAGCATCAGGCAGGTCTTTAGCATTTTCAAGTTGTTCCTAAGTTTTTTATTTGAGGAGAAATAAATGAGAACTTACCTTGTCAGTACAATGTTAATATTTCAAGTATAAATGTGTACGAAACTAAAAAGAATCAAAGCTATAAGATAACAACACTTGTATCTGGGACATGAAAAAGGAGAGATTTAGATTAGATATAAAGAAGAAGTTGTTCCCTGTGAGGGTGGTGAGGCCCTGGCACAGGTTTGCCCCGAGAGGCTGTGGCTGCCCCTGGATCCCTGGAAGTGTCCAAGGCCAGGTTGGATGGGGCTTGGAGCCACCTGGGATACAGGAAGGTGTCCCCACCCATGGCAGGGGGTGGAATGAAATGATCCTTAAGGTCCCTTCCAACCCAAACCACTCTGAGATTCCATGAGTCCTGTGTTCCCCTGCACACCAACTCACCTTTTGTCACCTGGTTGCTTTGTGCTTCCTCTTTGTCCTAAGGATTTGCTGCTATTACACAGATGGTCTCACTGCTCCTGCACCTTGAGCAGAGCTGTTACTCCCCCACTCCTCTTCCTGCTCAATCCACCGCCTCCATTCCCCGATCCTGCCAAGCTAGAACAGCTGCCAGGCATCCAGAGGCAGATGGACCTACAGATCTCAGTAAAGGACACGATCAATGTCCTGTAACTTGTATCTGGAACAGAGAACCCGGCGTGGCAGACATCTGGGAACAGCCGGCGTTGGGAGGGACCTTTGGAGCCAGTGCTCTGACACAGAGCAGGTTGTTCAGGACCTTGTGCAGTGCCAAGGATGAACAGGACAGAAGACACACAGCAGTGCCAGTGTCCCCCCACAGTACCCTCCGCCACAAAGAGGAGACAAACTCCCCACAGAGAGGCTTCTGCCTCACCAGCATTGCCCGAGATGGGATAAATACGGGAAGAAATCACTTTCATGGACAACATCCCACATGAACAAGAACTTCACTTTCCAAAGAGCTAAAAAGCAGATTTACACCCTGTGAAAATCCTCTGTCTGAAGGTTTCACAGCTCAGTGGATCCAGCAGGGGACTCACATGCTGTTTCTCATTACTGGAAATGTTTTGTTTCCAGTCCTGTCCGGCAAAGTCCTGGAAACAGTTCAAGACTGCAACTGCTCTTGTGAGATGGCAGTAGCTGCTGACAGGGCACCAAAGGCTCCCCTCAGGGAGACTGCAAGGAGTTTTAGGAATTTTCATAGAGACTACTAAATGATGTCACTGTTACTTATATCTGGGGTACCTCATGGAAACCAGAACGATTTGGGTTGGAAGGAACCTTATGGATCATCTCATTCCACCCCCTGCCTTGGGCAGGGACACCTTCCACTAGCCCAGGTTGCTCCAAGCCCCATCCAACCCGGCCTTGGACACTTCCAGGGATCCAGGGGCAGCCACAGCTTCTCTGGACAATCCTTGCCAGGGCCTCCTCACCCTCACAGGGAGGAATTTCTTCCTGTTTAGAGGTGAGAGCAATTTATGGCTCACATCAGACCAGCAGTTCTCTGGAAGGACACATTACAAGCTGAAAAGTGATGTAATCACAGCTAAACATTTGCTTCATTATAAAGTTAGAAGTTACTTTCATCGGCACAAAGTTCCACCTGACAAAGTTCTTGATTTTCCAAAAAGCATTCAGGGTAAATTGGCAAAAGAGGCTTTTTACAGCCAGTTATCCTAAAACTGCAGGAACTCCCTGCCACAGAGCATTGCTCAACGATGCTTTTATAAACATCTCTGGTAACAACAGTAAACAACAGCACTGCATCGTGTTGTTACATTTACATTGTGTGTTCTACTCTGATTTCTTGGCAGGATAAATATTTCCTGTTTATTTCTGCTTTATCTCACCAAGAAAAAGAAAACATAAGAAAAAGCACTGGTTTGGGTTGGGTTTTATAGGGTTTTTTTGTGTTTGTTTGCCTTTTTTTTTAAGATTTCTAATAACTGCTACCTACAGCCTTCTTAAATCTATGGCACACTGGGACTGGTTAACTCAGGATGCACTGCTATTAATTCTCTGAAACTAGTCAGTAAAAATAAAGGGGGAAAAAAATCAGAATTCCATAAATTACTTCCTTGGGTTACCCAGGAAATGAACCAGCAGAAGTAAACAGGCAACAGGGATATGTAAAAAAACCAAACTCAGGAGAGAAAATAGGTCAGTTATTCAGATATCTCTTAATGTCAGAGATAAACCCATAAAAATGGCAGATTACTGAAGACTTCCTTCTAAATCCCAATTTCACATCACCAAAAAGGTTTTTTGCAGCAGCAAAGGGAAATGCTCCTTTTTAGCAGCCAAAGAATTAAGAAGCTTTTTTCCTAAGGGAAAAGAATCAAGTCTGAAACACCTCTTAGACACCTCTTAAACAGCTGGGGCAAAAGCCCACAAAAAGAAAAAAGCACCATTTAAGAGTGGGAGGGAATAAGTATACTTATGATATGCTTGTTCAATACAAGGGTTCTATTGCCTAATTACTATTAAGAGCACTCATGGACTAATGGGCCATTTGCTTTACCACAAGCATCTGAAAACATTCATTCAATACAAAGTTGAGGTGGTTTTTCTGGTTTTTTTTGGTTCAGAGGAACTTCCAGCAGTTGTTCTTTTGGTAAGTCTCACAAATGCCTTTGACAAGAAGAGCGTGTGAGGAGCTACTGAATTCCACGAACAGAGGATCATTCTCCACTGTCCTGATGCAGTGGAATTGTGATGTAACAACCCCTTCAGGTGTCGAGGGGGTTTTTGTTATGTGGTTATTCACTATAAAACAAACATATCACGTCAGTTTTTATTTCTGTTCACCTAAGCAAATTCACTTTTTGGACTCACCTGTGGCTTGCAGCGAGCAGGGGTGGCACTTCGACCATGTCCTTGTTATCAGCACACAGCTTCTCCTCTCTGCAGTGTGCAGCATTGCAAGCTGAAATTTAGATCCTTATGGACTGATTTAGCCTATTTAAAAGCAATTAGAAAAACAAAAAAAAAAGGCAATTACCAGATCTGTCAAAGTTGTACTTATGCGTGAAACACATTTCTACATCCCCTCATTGCTCCTCCCAGCATCTCTCCAAGTCTCACAGCCACAGCTCCTCCAGGACCACCCCCATCCAATGCATTGGTAGAGCAATAATGATTTATTTCTGTGAGATCCCACATGAGAGAGGAGCTCAGCAGGTCCAGAGCTGCTGACCACAAGTCACAGGGAGCCCTGGAACATGTGGGACAGGAGCACCAAGGATCATGCAAGTCTCCTCTCTCCCACTTTATCCTGTCAGATCAGGGTCCATCCCACAGCTCCACATCCTCCAGCACACGTGGGCACCCCATGACCCGCTCACATCTGCCACAGAACTGAACATCCATCCCCATCCCATGACAGGACACCTGGGAAGGCGGATATCTGGGAATGCAGCACCTTAAGGGCTCCATCCCATCTTCAGACTCAGGGCCTGAACATGGCAAAGGCCAGGCTGGCTCCTGCCACACAGACTGTCATCCAAATCCAGGTGGGATGTGAGCACAGCCCCTCAGGACAACACTGACATGGAGAGGCTGGAGCGTGTCCAGGGAAACAAACGGAGCTGGGAAGGGGCTGGAGCAGCAGGAGCAGCTGAGGGAGCTGGGGGGGCTCAGCCTGGAGAAAAGGAGGCTCAGGGGGGACCTTGTGGCTCTGCAACTCCCTGACAGGAGGGGGGAGCCGGGCTCTGCTCCCAAGTAATTACCAACAGGATGAGATAAAACGGCCTCAATTTGTGCCAGGGAAGGTTTAGTTTGGATATCAGGAAAATTTCTTCATTGAAATGGTGGTCAGGCATTAGAACAGGCTGCCCAGGGAAGTGGTGGAGTCACCATCCCTGGAAATGTTCAGGAGGATTTTGGATGTGGCACTTGGGGACATGGTGGTGAACAGGGCAGCGTGGTGGTAAGGGTTGGACTCAATGATCTCAAAGGCCCTTTCCAACTTAAATCACAGCAAAACAATGTCCCAGGTGAGCAATCAATGCCCTACACAAATGTAAAGCTTCATCTTCACTGGTACAATGCTTTGGCTGGGAGAAGGGCTGCTTTTATGACTAAGATAAATTAAGATAAAGCATGCAACAATCAATAAATCCTTAAAACCTGGCAAAGCACCTGCTCCTATCCTTAAGTAATAGCATGATGTCAGACTACACCCACATGGCACTATGGATGACCTACTTTTAGAGTGGGTTTAATGATTTTAAATGAGTTTCACAAAGCACTAATTGACACCTGAAAGCCCAAACAGCAATCCATTAAAATCTCTAAACAGGAACTACTTGAAATCATGGGTAACCTCCAAAGCATTGCAGGTGCTGCAATTTGGCTTCACAACCTACAAAAGAGTCCAAACAAAGCCTAAAATTTACCCAGGTGTTCAAAACAGGTCCAGCCATCACACCATCGTTCAGAAAAGTGGGAACTGTCTGTGGCTGCAACTTCGCTTTTAGGGGCTGATACAAGCACAAGCTTCTTGCACTACTGTTAAATAACTCATTCCTAAAAAGGCCTGTTGGGGTTCCTTCAGGATACGAGGGTGTCACATTAGAGCTTTGGTAGAAGCCAATGTTCTAGATAAAGCAGCACCGCCAGCTTACATTGTTACCTTGACAAATTAAAAGTGTTTTCACTGAGTGCTTTAATATCATGTCCTGAACTTAAAACTCTAAGTTTTTCTTCTGACAGTGCTCAAAAAGAACTCTGAGCAAAAAGAGCAATGCCCACAGCACACTACCATTAGTGTTCCATCAGCAGGGATTTAGGATGACCAGCTGCCAACACGCCCAATCCCTATCCCAAATTCATGGTAACAGCAACAACTTCCTTACCATACCCTCCCAGTCTCCCTGGAAATCCCCAGCTCCTCCCCTACTCATCCCAAGGGTGTCCAGCTCACCCTGTAAGGTGACAGGATAAGCAGCGCTGAGCCTGAGGATGGTTCCAAGCTCACTGGGGGAACAACATTCCTTGACAACATATCCCAAAGAAACACAGTCCTCCTAATCTTCGGAGCGCAGTGTCCACTCATCCTCCCATCGGTACTTTAACACCAGAAACTTCAAATGAACCTTATAAACAGCACCTGTAGGGTCACCCCGCTGATTCTGGTGCCTCCTGAGCCACATATCCCAAAACGTGGTTAAAAAGGATAACATTTTCCCTGTATACACACAGACACACACTCAACACTTCCCACAATCTTCTAAACATCTAAGTCAAAAGTTGGCAATTCCACGTGCTGTGGTGCATCTAATTCTCCAAATTAAAAAAAAAAAAAAGGATTTTAAACAACACCTTCAGATCATAAAGAAGGCCTAAAAACTTCCACCCACACTCCCGAGGGTTTGCAAGTTCCAGAATCAGGTTACACGGGAAAACTTCTGCCAAGTCTCAAGACCCACATTTCTCCTTAACACACCTTTTATTTTTTTGTTTTATATTTAGGTCTGTCTTTACCAAGCTAAAGTGGCAGGAAGTTTGTTGTGCTCCCTGATTCCGCCCCTGGAGCAGTTCACTGGTACCTCTGTGAGGTTCTTCTTCCCAAGCCGGAAGAAAACACCCCCCAAAAAAAGAGCATTTCTGCAATATTTATATTAAAACTTTAAATTAAAATGACAAGAAATTAAACAGAGTAAGCACTCAGGAAACTACATGATACAGATTTATCCGCTGGGAACAGTGGATTTTTGAAATTATCACAACTTCAGTCTGCCAAAAATCAGTCATTTCAGAAATTCAAATCTGCAACCTCCCCAATTCTTGCTTTATTGAAAAAAAAAAAAAAAAAAGGAATCATTTGCCAGTGGGTAGTTTAGAAACAAAGCCCTGCTCTGCAATTCATTCAAATTGTTTAAAAAGTTACTGATGTTGTTTTTAAAGACAGATTTTTATAGCTCTGCACACTAACTGTGGTCCAGAGCCACAAGTAATCCAAACACTGAAGTCTCACTATTCCCACGTCCTTTTGCATGGAAAAAGGACTGAAGCCCTTCCTCTGGAGTTTCAGAGGATTTTATATTTTCCTCCAGGCTCCAAGGAAATACAAGGGAACTTAGTGCCAGCTCCCTCTACATATTCACCTTCACTCACAATTCCTACCACGTGTCACACTCCATTATCTCCCGGCAGTCCAGGGAAACACAAGGGGATACTAAATAAACAGGTACAGAGTTTTTACTGAACTTCCACTCACTTTAAAGTCAACTAATCCAGAGGCACCTTAAGTGCATGATTTGTAGATTACATCCTGTGACGTAAAACAGAATTATTGGCGCTAATATAAACCTTTTTGTCTAGGGATATAAAGTTCCAGCTGAAGTCACAAAGTATTTTTCCAGATTGACTATGACAGACGGACAACCCAGCACAGATTAAACTCCACCAAAGCAAAATGCCTTTCAAAATACATTTTTAAACAAACAAAAGCGCTAAAGTTATTATCCACTGAGTGTGTAAAAACCGCACTCTCAGAAGTTACAAACTGGCAGGTGAGGCGAAATAAATAGGAGGTTTTTTCCATCACCTGCATGAGGATCAGGGCACACAACATATAGAGACTTGCATTTTAATTTCATTAGGCTCCTGAGATTAGATATAAAGCCACTTTTCCCACTTGACCCGCTGCTCACTTAGTGAAATTCAAGTACTAATAAGTGTCCTCAATGTTCCTTAACAGAGCTAAACTGTTCCTAAAGAAAAGTGAAAGGGAATCCATTACCCGCTTGAGAAGTTACTGTATTTCTCAGAGGAGTATTCCCACGTTTCCCATCCACTCTTTAAGCCTCCTTAGGAAACTCTGGTGGTCAGCAGCAAGAGACATTTGTGTTTAGAGAACTACGTGGGTTTGTTGTTTTTTTTTTGGAGGCACCCGCAATCACAGAATCACTTGAAAGGCTGAGCACTCCCAGGCGAGTAAGCCACGACTCTTACTTTAAGCTACAGCAACCCAGCGCAGAAATCACTCGGCCAGACTGTTACCCCCCTGCTGCCTGAAATCCCAGCATCGCTCCAGGCACTCGCCCAGCATCTCTCCGGGAGAACAAACCCGTGGCAAGAACCAACTTCCAGCGAGACAAACCTGCGCAGCCGCTCCCACCAGCCGCAGGGAAGCGGAGGTGGCTCTGGAATGCGCCAGTTACTCCAACACAGTTACGCTCCAGCCTCGGTTACTACACGCGCACCGTTGCCAGGCTGCGGGGAGCGTCTCCCCTCCGCCCCTCGGAGCCGCAGGACAAGGGAAACCAGCGGAAAACCAGCGGATCCGGGGCAAGGCACCGGCCCCTGGAGGCGAAGAAGCGGCAGCGGGAGCTGCCCCGCGCCGGGCACGGGGAGTCCCGAACGGCACCAGCGCGAAATTCCTGCCCCCGGGGAGCGGCTCGTTCATCCGCGCGCCCTCCGCGGCTGCCGAAAATCCTTCCCACCCCTTCCTCCACCCCACGGTAAAAATCTCCCGGGCGCCCCAGGCCCTGCGGCGGCGGCGGCAGCGGCGAAAGAAAAGCCCCAGGCTCACATTTGGG